>VZTU01023063.1:23854-34827 GCA_013400835.1 Zapornia atra
CAGACCTTCAGGACCAGACTGCTCCAGCATGGTCTCCCACAGGGTCACAAGTCCCACCAGCAAACATGCTCCAGCATGGGCCCCCTCCACAGGCTGCAGGTCCTTCCAGGAGCTTAGTCCAGCATGGGCTAAGCTCACTGGGTCATAGTGTCCTTCATGTGCCTCCACCATGGACTCCTCCACGGGGTGCAGGTGGGATCTCTGCTCCCCATCATCTTCCGTGGGCTGCAGGGGGACAACCTGTTTCACCATGGTCTTCTTCACAGGCTGTAGGGGAATCTCTCTGGCACCTGGGCACCTCCTCCCATGCTTCTTCCCTGGCCTTGGTGCCTGCACAGTTCCTTACATCTCACTCCCTTCTCTGATGGCAAAAACAGCTGCCTGTATTTTTTTCTCCTAAATGTGACTCCCAGAGGTGCTGTGACTGTCGCCAATGGGCTCGGCCTTGGTCAGTGGCAGGTCTGGCCTTGAGCCGGCTGGTGTTTGCTCTGCCAGGCTCAGGGGAAGCTTCTAGCTGCTTCCCTGCAGCCCTGCCCCACACCCCTTCCCCCATACCTTGCCATGCAAACCCACAGCATTTAGTAAAATCATTTACTTAATTAAATTTATACCAAGAATTTACAGTTCTTGCTTTGGTTCTCTGATGTTCAAGGCTTTCAAGATGAGTCTGCAGCAGGCTTTAGAGAAGGTATGGTCTTAGTAGGGAGAATGAATAATAAACTAAATGACATAAAGCCCATGTTATGTGCAAGTAGAGCTGCAGAATATGCAGGGGTGTTTTTCTGGTTTTCTCAGGTTAATGGTTAAAGTTGTTGGTCTTTTCCAGGGGTAGAAAGAAGGGAAGACTGTAGGATTTTTTAATCCTCAGTCACAACTGCCACCAAAGTTTTACTGCTGTTATAATATGAATTGATAAAATTAAAGAAGCAGCAACTCAGCCCCTCAGTATTTCTGGTCATTAGGCCTGCTTTGCACTTCTTGCTTGCACAACAGCAGCGTGAATGAATGCTGAGGTAAACTAGAAAGCTGATAGCTGGGGGGAAACCATTCAGTCTTACATGATTCTGGGTAGGTAAGGATAAGGGGAAGCTGTAAGAATGACTATGAATCCTGTTCCTTCTTATTTTTCATCAAATAAAAATATATCTACTTGTTAGACAAATAAGTGTGAAATTGAACATCCTTGAATATCTAATGTCCATGTCTATTTTGGCTTAAATATAATATAGATCATTGGTTTCTTTTTCTTCAACGACTGCTGGGATAAATGAGAAGAATTAGTTTAGATTTGCCTGTGAAGAATGAGTAAATGTTCTTGCCTACTGTCTTCCAGGTTTCTTTTATACATAAAGTAAGATCTGTAAGCACTAATTTTACGTGTGGAGATGAGATAGGAGATACAGTGTATCATGCTGTATTTGTTTGGTGTAGCCTGCTTATTTTCTTTTTACCTCTCACTTTTTACCTCTTGTGTCTTCCTTCAGAGTCCTGCAGAATGAGGCAGAAAAAGACTGGCTGTGCCTGGATGTTGGGAAAAATTGAGCAGAGCTTCCCTGAGATTTTTTTCACTTAGCCTAGCTAAGTTTGTTTTATTAGGCTTTTGAATTTAAACTGCCTGACTGATGTTATTCGCTCTAATGTAACAGAACTATTCCTGGTGGTAATAATATGCTGACAAATTCCAGACAAATAAAGGGAGTGTCTTATGAATTGATAAAGTAATACACTGGCATTTATGTGTCTATGTTTAACTGACTTGATCAGCCTTTAGAGCTCATGTCTGCTGTTGGTTAAGCAGTAATGTGCTTGACTGTCAGAAAAGTTAAGTAATCAATGTGAAAATACACTTGGGGAAAAGAAAGCATTTCCTTCATTATATTTTGACCCTTACATGTGACAGGATATAACGATCATAGGTTCCTCTAAAGGCCTGAAGACTTAATTTGTGTCTTAGGTTTTGTTATGTGACTTCTATTGTAGCCAGGTCTTCAACAAAAGAGAAAGAAAGAAGTCAGTGTCATCTCCTGTTTATGTTATGCATTGTCAAAAAGCATTGCTCTTAGAAGTGAAATACTGAACAAAAAAGGAAAGTGAGTTAATTCTTGCTTTCTGTGCTAAACATATTAATTCACAGGGTTTGGGGAATACTTAGTGTATAAACAAATTTTAAAGGTGGTAAGTTAACTCCTCCCTTTTCAAGACCTCAATCATTCCATGCTGTTCAGTGTGATACCAGAAGTCTGGTACACCCACATATCACAGATGGCCCAGGGTAATGCCTTTTGGGATCACTTTAAAGCAAAACAATTTCAATTTACAGTTCACATGTAATTTGAGAAACAAGTTCTGTTTTACAGAGTAAACATCATGACCACTTTCAACCCTAGCTTTGTCCTCCCTGGGCTGGGGCTTAACTGATAAAGGGTTGCCTGCCGTATCTCTTGTAGGAACTGGCTTTCAGAATTAAATATTTTAACCCTGTGGGCTGAGTTTCATCATACAGAGTGTCTGCTCTTGTTTATTTGAGCTTTAATTCTGTTCTTTTCTTTAAAATGAAGCGAAGACAATCGACTAATGCTTGAGAAAAACGTTGTGTGCCCTGGCTAAAATGAAATTTTTGCTTGGAAATGTTGAACCACCCTGAATGCTTTCAAGTCAGTGCACAGAGTTGGGTGGTGATGGTAGTGTTGTTTTAATCAGAGCTAACCTGTCTGTCAAGCAAGGAATATCAATAGAGAGAAATTACTGTGTGAGGGAATAGGCAGAGGATGCTTACCTCCTGTGCAGTCCTTTTAAAGCTTTTTTTTAATGCAAGGACCATATCACCTCTTGGAAGAAGACCTGTGCAGTGTGCTTATGCCATTTACTGTGGCAACAACCACATGAATCTCCAGGCTCCAACCTGCTTCTCATCTGTCTCACCTGCATGTAGTAACGCTATAGCATCAGTCACATTCCTGTGCTCTTGCAGTGATTATGTTAATTAGTTTATAATTTGCAGTGTCCTCAACAGTTTCAGATATTTAGAGAAAAATCTTTCTGATTAAAGATATAAATGAAAACTCAGGTTTCTGCTGTATGCTTCCACAGCTGCTTAGGCAACTGCCAGATGACTCGGTCATTAGGAGCTCACAAAACTGAGTGCTGATCTTGAAAGCAGCATTATGATACTGTACATTGCAAGCTACTGTCTTACTTCTGATCTGAATTCCGCTCAGATCAGAAGTTAGGATTAGTTTGGGTTGTACGTGTACCTCCAACTATTGGTCTGCAGAGGAGTTATAGATCTGGTAACTGAAAATTTTGTGTTTCAAGCAACTTTGCATCGGAGCTGTTATGGGATATGGCTGGGGTGGGAGGGAGGAGACAGGCTGGGTGCTGTGTGAAATGAGTAGAGGGGTGAGGGGAGCTGAAGGAGCAGAGCAACATAATCTGTGCAAAAATGTTTTTTGATCTTTTGAATGGTGATAACTTGGTGGCATAGTTAACAGATGAACAGAACACCGAACACCATTAAGCTCTTTCAGACAAAAGTTACCTGTTGTTCTTCCTCAGGGTTATGACTGAATGCAAGATTTAATAAATCATGGGTTTGCGCCTGCAATGTCTGTCTACAAGTGTACAGTATAAACTGTTAGTCTTGGCTTTTGACAGTGAAGTCATGTGTTTAACCACTTGGAAGAGGGAAGGAAAAAAAGCCCAGGGCACTGTTATATTCTCAAAGGATAGCCTATCTTCTTTTGAAAAACAGCATGGCCAATGTAAGCAGCCTTTTTTTGCTGGCAGAACCCCTGGTACATGCTGTGTAGTTTCCCTGTCTTTTAAAGAATGATGCTGACTTTTTCCAGTATTTGTTTTTCCTGTATTTAACCACATCAAGTACTATTCAGTTTAATTTGCTTAGTTTCTCCACAACGCAGAGACTACTGTAGGTCAGAAAGTTCACACATTGAATTGTAATAACTGAGATTAATCCCATAATTCAGTGTAGAGAGAAGAGCATTGTTCTCCCTGCATCTGTCTGCTTTCTATGAAGAGGCTCTGCTAACCTATTTGCAAAAGGTTTGCCATGAGAAAGGAGTGACTATATACATTCAGTCAGAATGACAAACAGCTTGGAGTATCTCTCATCTCTGGAACAGTTTGAATTGAACTGAAAACAGTGAGTGCCTGCTTCTGCAGACAGCGGGAGATTTGACATTTCAGGGGTGGGGTACCTGGGAAACAAAGACATGATAGCTGGTTTGTTCAAGCAGTGGATGAAACAATTGCTGCTAAGTGGTATCAAGAGATTGTTTCCCTCTCAAGCTCATGAAATAAAAACAGGAGATTCTAACTTTCTTTCAGGTTCCAGGAAGGCTGGGATTTTTTTTTCAGTTGCTATTTGGAGTTTATTAGAAGCTAATCAGAGATAAGGTAGACTCTTTTTAATTGTCTTCTGCTTTCCTGCTAAAGGAAAATGAAGGCTCTTTCTAAAACAGCTAGATTCTGTGCCAGGGAGAGAAATATCCTGTAACTTTGAGTTTCTAACATCTAATATATGGATTTAAGACGACACATGTGTTCATTTCATTATCAAAAATCCTCTTACTTCTAAGAAATGAGCTACAAATGTGTAAACTTGCAAAGCAATAAAAAGGATTCATTAGCATACAGTTGTTTAATATATATGTTTACTATTATTTGATGCTCAGGTTTTAAGGACACAGGATAAGGTTCTTTTTCTCCCGAGCAGTGCAGCAGTTAAATACTTGAGTTTAAGGTAGTAGTGTTACAAACTGGTTCCTTTTATAGTTAGTGGAGTAGAATAGTCATTGTCAAAGGCTCATTCATCCTATACTAAGATGTCATCTTTGACTTTTGTGGTGAATTGGCTTTAAGATGAAAGAGGGAAGATTTAGATTAGATACAGGGAAGAAGTTCTTCCCTGTGAGGGTGGTGAGGCCCTGGCACAGGCTGCCCAGAGAAGCTGTGGCTGCCACCTCCCTGGAAGTGTTCAAGGCCAGGTTGGATGGGGCATTGGGCAACCTGATCTTCTGGAGGGTGTCCCTGGCCACAGAAGAGTGAATAGGACTAGATGGTCTTTGGGGTCTCTTCCAAGCCAAACCAGTCCCTGATTCTCTAACTGTCCTTGGGGATACCTAGGCTGTCATTACAGGCAGTAGAAATATTGGTAGAGGAGAAAGGAATAAAATACTGTATTTTTGCAGTTCTCCCTCTCCAGTTAAATGAATCAAAACGTTTCTGCAAGTGGGTCCAAAGGCTCTGTTGAACCAGAGGAAGTGCATTACGGGCAGAGTGCTAGCACCTGCTTTCCTCGTTCCTGATTACTTTCTCCTCTTCTTCTGCTTTCTGCTAGAATTTAACCTTCAGTATTTCACTAGCTCCTACTAACTGAAACAAGGTGCTTTCTGTAAGTACTTGGGTTGTGCAAGAGGTAAGGGAGAAAAATGTCAAAACAAGAGATTGTTATAATGTGGTAATAGTTACTTGTTGCCACCAAAAGGCATCAGGAATGTGGTACGCTTCCTTACTCGGTGACTGAAAAAATGTAAAAGCTCTGTGACAGGCCATTTTCCAAATAATAGGATTCAAAACTAGTAAGGAGGAGAAAATGTGCCTTGCTCTGTGTCAGCAGAGTCTTTCTGCTTGGTCCTGGTGCCACTGGAAAGAAGTAGTGTTTGCTACACCACGCTTGCTTCCTGCACTTACTGTCCTGTAGTTTAGATTGTGATCTCTTCCATTGAAGAGATTGTATTTCCATTGCATTTCTTTCCATTGAAACAGTTTGCATGTCCACTCATCAGATTGAGGAGTCTCAGTCTGAATCCAGACTGAATTAAATTCAGCATTTCTAACTGTATACTGTCATAGAGGGATGTATTCTGCTCTTGCTCTGTTCCTGTAGCTTTCCTTATCAAGCTGGTGTGATGTTATTGCGGTTTTTGAGAATTGCCATTGATTGGGTAAACCAATGCTGTGGTAATGTAAATGTTAAATTGCTGCTGTATTGATTTGAGACCAATAGCAAGCTTTAAAATTAAATGGTTACGTCTCACATGCTATCTTGTTCTTTTTTTCTCAAGGATAAAACTAGGCTTGAACAATTGTCAACATTATTTCCACAGTTGAAATAGAAAATCTAGAAAGCTAAATTGCATCATTGAAGGAGTTTGAAAATTTGTACTTGACCCATTAATGGAGTAGTACTGGCAAAGCCCTTCAGCCTTCAGTCTGGTTAGTGCCAGATTTCTCAGTTGTGCTGAACTCTCTGTGAACTTTCTAAAAAGAAATTACAATTACCTTACTATTTCTGGGCAGATCACAGTTGTCTCATTCTTCTGAGAAGTGCTGGATTTGTTCTGTGGGGCTAATGCCTTGATAGGGGCTCAGTGTTCAAAATTAGTTTCTCCAAAGTCTTCATGTCCCTGGTGAGCCCCTGGCAGTTTCCTATCATATGTGGCCCGCTTTAAACAGGTGCCTGTGCACAGTTTTTCTGCAGAAAACACGGTGTACTTGCTGCTTGTCCACTCCTTGCATGGGGCTGGTGTTTTTCAGTCTGTGTTCCCAGCATCTGCTTGAACTTGGATGCATTTCGTGTACTTGGAGAACCTCCTCTGGATGAACTGTACTTAATATTGTACTGCTCTCAGCATAGATTTTAGCTTTATGGTTAGTCAGGAATGAGGGGAACTGCATAACTTGGGAGGTTATAAGATTCTTTCCTATCTGCCACTACTTGTAGTCATCTTGTACAAAACTGCAAGCTCTCACCTCAGGGAGAGGTAGGACCATTTCTGGACATATCCCACACCACACACAATACTTGGTAGCATGTTATGGGGTGCACAGAACCTATTCTGCTCTTCTGATGATCTGCTGAGTGTAGGATGGAGTTCTTAGCTCCACTGATGGGTGCTTGGGGAGACTGTTCTCATCATGAATTTATGCAGTATTGAGTAGCTTGAGATGCTTTTAGTAGATGCAGTTTCACTAGGCAGCAGTCTGCAAAGGGTGTCTTTTGAAGCATCCGGGATGTCATTTCTGACATGAGTCTTTATGTCTGAACTGGTTTTGGATTTGGTCACTGAAAGCAAAGATCTGGGTCAGCAGAGATTTAACGACTGCTGGGCTTGCTATCTCTATTTCATTTACTGTTGAAAGACTTCAAGTAGGGTAAGGTTTGTGCCTCAGTTTCACAGTGCTTATGTAAAGATTACCTGTTGCAGGGCATCTTCACAAATAATTTCTCTTTACACTATTTCTGACCTCTCCTGAAAAAAAAGTATGTAAATAATAGACTGGAGGGACACTATTCGCTTAAAGGTCATGCAGAACATTTTTTTCCCCCTAGGAACAGGAATTGTCCAACAGAAGCAGGCAGCCACCTTTATGCAAAAAACCCAAAGAACTTTCCATAAGATTGTTATGCTATATGCTGAAAGATAGAGGAAATGTTTTTAGTTGATGCCCTTAAAGACTTTGTGGAACCATTTGTTCCATGTCCAGGTTTCTATCTAAAAGGGCATAAAAGAGAATATTGATTTTTTTTTTTTTGCCTGATCTCTCTCTGGTTTTCTTCCCGTGCAAATATTGAACTTAAACTTACTCCAGCAAACAACGTGTGATCAGGTGACTTAGCTGAAAAAGCTACACACTCCTGTCCTCTTTAAACAACTAACGATGAAGTCTTTGTGCATATAAATTAGACTGTTAAATTAGAGAAAGTTTCTTCTACATCATTCTAATCAGTCTCAAGAAACATTGCCCAAAAATTAAAGTTTTTTGCAAAATAGAAAGTCCAAAGCCTTGAAGTCTTTTATTCACATATTAAAAAAAGAGAAAAATCTCTAATCCCATGCTGTCTCTGATTTATACTCATTTTAAAAGAGAATTTGGCTAATATTTTGCTCATCTGCAAAATAGTATTTGGGTTGAAGGAGATAGATAGATTTTTTCATTTTAAATACTTTTAAAACACAATTGAAAGACAGCTTCAGTCTGTCTCATTCTGCCAAAAACAGAATTAGCAGCCGGTCTCCTGCCTGCCTGAGCTCTAAACCAAGATGAAGCCAGTTCCTTCCTCTCTGATCTGCACTAATGTCAGTCAAGCCCCTTGTCTGGATTCCCCTCAGCTCTGTGAAGGTTTGGATTTGGATCAAAGTCTTCTTTCAGGTGCGGCAGCTCTAACAAGGGATCATTCCTGACATTTTCTATTACTATTATTATTGCCTGACATTCTCCAGGTAAAACCTGCACTGAACCACACTCTGCTTTATGGTATTTTCTTTTCAGCATCCCAGTTGCATCCATTGTCCACTGCGAGGTCCTTCTGTCAGTCAAGTCTTTCTCAGAGGAGATGGAAGATGATGAGAGGGATGAAATTTCATCAGCCCAGGGAGGTAGGGAGTAAGAAGTGTGGTAAAAGGAGAGGGCTTCCTACAAAGCCCAGACAGGTAATACTGGCTGGCAGCTGAAAGCTGTCCAAACAGAGATAGCCTCAACATTGGGGAATGGATTACTGAATAGCCCATTCCCCAGCTGATGGAGGTTTTAGCTATCATTATTCACTTTATCTCTCCTTGAGCTATAATTAATCATACTGTTTATGAAGTGTGTGAACTGTATGTTTCTTTCAAGCAAACCTGTCTACATTTTTCTCTTTCTGGTCCCATGCACGTACATATGTTTATAATTTGAAGGCTACCTGGAGAGAAGAGGAGCCAAGGTCTTTCTGTAAATGAAAACTCAGGTTGTCATTTAGAAAATAACAGAGGTTGAGTCTGTTGACAGGGCTTGGCATGATGCTCTTTCCACAGGAGTGCAGATTTCAAAGCTCAAACCCAGTTCTAAGCAAACACTTTATAAACATCTTTGCATTTTAGTGTGGGAGCCCACAGCCCTGTCTGACATGGTTTTCTGTAGGCACCAAATTGTCAGGAGTCCATTTCATTATAGCTAGTGTTACTGGTGAACTTCAACCCTGTGAATGACAAAAATGGAAGTGCATTGATGGGATCATGACATCTGACAGGTTACAATGCTCCTCAAAACTCTGGTTGAAACTGGAAGCATCCTTCAGCCCATGCAGTGGTACCCCTGAACAGCTGAGAATGGCATTCTTTACCCCAGTTCACTCCAGGCTAGTGTCACCCTAACCTCATGCAAGATACCAGGTGGCAGAAGTTGTTAACTTCTCACATGCAATGACACTGTTGGCCACTTTGCCTGAGATACCTTGATGTTGTTTGACTGTTCATCTCCTCGCTCCTTGTAGCACTCTATAGATGCCTTCCACAGCTCTCCCCAGGTGCATGATGGAGAAGCTGGCTTTCCCTGCTCTGCTGTTTCAACAGCTGTTGTCTGTGCATAGGTGCTTCTTCAGGGGCTTAATCAGGCAAAATGAAATCTTATGTGCTGAATTGGACCAGGAGAACCAGTATGGTTGTCTTTCTAAATGTCAGGAAGCTGGGAAATACTGTTACCAGAACGTGCTTCTAAGAATAGAAAGATTTTCAAGAAGTATGTGTCTGAGATTTTCAAGATGTTGTATTAGCATAATTCATTTCGGTATCTCCCAGACCCACCAACCAGGTGGTCCTGGTTGGTCCAGGGGGGAGTCCTCACCTGTCAGAGCTGCTCTTGCACTGCTGATGTTTGCTGCTGAAGCACAGCAGGGTTGAGGCTTTGAAGGCTGTATTGTTTAGTCACGTCATCTGAAATACAAGACATTTGGCCTCAGCCAAGGACAAGGAGGCCCCTCAAAGTGCTAGCATGTGTTTTTTTCCTTTGAGCACCCTAGTGGGATTGATATATTTTAAATACAATGGAGAAATGGAATGGAAAAAACAACAGCTGGTCCAGAGAAAGGCCAAATAAACTCTGTTGTGTAAGTCCAGAGATAAGGTTACAGCATATGCAGCATTTTTTAAAGATACCGTATCAGACCTTGAAAAAACAGTGTTTCATTTCAAGATTAATTCCAGGCTTTTTTTCTCTTCTTTCCCTTAGTAATCTGCATTCAAACCAAACTAATTAAAATACATAGCTTAATTACCACTTCAAAGACCTATTCTATGCGTAGCCATTCATTTTTTACAACACAGACATTACATGTTAATTTAGTTGGGTTACTTTACATTTTTTAACTGTCTTTTGAACATTTAAACCAGATTTTTTTTTTAAACAAAGGTTCTGGAATGACAGATGGAACTGTAGTGGCTGTTTTCTGTGTACAAATAATTGCTGTGCAAGGAAAGACTTATGCTTAGTGATGGATGGTGCATTCATGAGAACTTAGTCTCTGTGTGTGTGGCATACCTCCAGCGTGAAGGTCTTCAGGCAGGCGCATGAAGATTGGGAGAAGGGGCACAGAATTTCACAGACTTGACATCTGTCATCCCAGTGCTATCCAGTCCCCCATCTTGCTGTAGAGTTTCACCTGGTTGAAGAAGATTGAATGTCCTACAGTCTTTAAGGAAAGTTATCTCTTTGCTTTGGGTGTTTCTGAGAATGGCCGATGAGCAAAGGAATTGTCTCAGTCATTCTCTCTAGCTATCTCTCTTCCTCCCCCATAATGGCTTATGCTCATTCTGCTCCTCACAGTCCCTTCATAATGAAAATGATAATATGCCGATGATACAAAGCTGGGAGGGGTGGCTGACAGGCAGGAACACTGTGCTGCTATTCAGCGAGACCTGGACAGGCTGGAGAGCTGGGCAGGGAGAAACCAGATGAGATTCAACAAGAGCAAGTGTAGAGTCTTGCACCTGGGGAGGAATAACCGACTGTATCAGTACAGGCTGGGGGATGACCTGCTGGAGAAGAGCTCTGAGGAGAAGGACCTGGGGGTCCTGGCTGATGACAGGTTGGCCATGAACCAGCAGTGTGCCATGGTGGCTAAGAGAGCCAATGGGATCCTGGGGTGCATCAGGAGGAGTGTGGCCAGCAGGTCTAAGGAGGAGATCTTCTCC
>VZTU01023065.1:308-27480 GCA_013400835.1 Zapornia atra
GCAGGCAGCCGCCGGTACAGGCGTCACCCCGAAAGGGGCACTGCCCTGAGGCGCTGGCTGGCGGGTAGGCAGCACCTTCCCAGAGCGGCACCACCGCTCGGCCCTCTGACACCGCGCGCGGAATTTCCCTTCCACGTATTTCTGAAGAAGGAAGGGGACGGCTGGCCACCGGCAGGCAAGGCAGGAGAAAAGCAGGAGGGAACTTCTGGAGGAGAAGCACGTTTCTCCTACCTGGTGGCTGAGCGACTCCACTCTGCCCACCAGCTGCCAGAGGGCTGATGGAGCCCCTCTGGGAGATCCGAGGGCCTTTTCCGATGGGAGAAAGCACCGGGTTAAGCAGCAGTTGCAACAGGGAGGAACCAGTCAGTAATGACAAACAGACACAACCTATCAACTCCTAAATATGCTCAAGGGCCCTATCCTGAACAAATGCTCCATGTTCGGGGGATTAACCATCAAATGCAGTTTGAAACCCGCTGGCAGTTAAGAGTTTTGAAGATTTGTAGCAGTCCCCCACCCTTTTCAGTCTGCGACTTAGTCTGTGAAAAGAGCGCTTTCAACATCCACTAATCCTGCTCCTTCACCTCCACAAAATGTTCTTAAAATGGGCGATCCTGTGGGTTGTAAGGAAGAGCTTTCCAAACCACCGGTGACACACAGATGCACAGAACTGCTGCAGTCTAACGAGAGAGAAAGCAGGCTGATCATTTTTGCATATCCACGATGCCTGAATAACCTGTTTTGACAATACAACTCAAGTGAATAGCAATGCAAAGTGTGTTCTCCCTCTCCCTTTATCCTCAAACGACCCGCTCTTTACCCCATCCCACTCCCCACTTTGAAACCCAACTCTTTAGAAGAAGACCCTTTCAGCACTGAGCTTCACGCTGGCAGCTGAAACCACCTCCTCTCTCTGCTCCACCCTCAACCCTAAGGCGGTTTTCCTCTCTCTGTCCCTCTTCTTCCCTTGTTCGTGCCCACTCAGAAACATCGTTAAATCTCAACAGCTTCCTGAGCACTGCAACAGTAGCAAATTGACACCTTCTACCCCAGAGATAACTCTTCCTTCAGGGGGATACTTCTTAACAGTGGTTTCATCACCACCACCCTTTCTGATTTGCTCTCATTTGCTTCCCTCCGGTACTTTCTACAGACAAGTTTCTTGGGTGACAAGTTCCCAGGACCTACAACCCAGAGGTGGAAACCACTGGTCTCCGGCCAGTCTTTCCAACCTATCCACCTACTTGTACCTTTCCACTGATCAAGGAAGCACTTTCTAAAGCTGAAGTGTTGGTGAAACCCAACTGATCAGCTCCACTTGACTGCCTCTGTTGCCATCAGTCAATCCTGTGACATACAAACCTTCTCTGTTTTTACATTGATATGGGTCTTTCTTCACAGAACACCCACCATCCTCTCTCTTCTTTGCGCATCCCACACCACAGAGGGCTCAGCGGACTGAACCCAGGAAAGGCTGCAACAGGAGCAGCTGTACAGAGTCCCGCTCTCACCGACACCAGGGACCCATCGTGATTCTGTTTAGAAGGATGTATGTTTCCCCTAGGCAGCAGAGACTGGGATTTTTCTAAGGAGCCCAGGCACCCAACTTCTGTTTCCTGGGGGTACCTTTGAAAATCCTGCCCGGGGCTTCAATCCTGGCACGTGCAAGGGCTGCGATAAAATACAAGGTGTTAAGAGAGAATTGCCTTTTTTGTTCTCTTCCCTCTCCTGACCCGGTACTTCACTGTCTTGTCCCTTGCGGAGTTAGACCAGGGAAAAGGAGCATAAAATGTTACTAGTTTGCAGATGCTGTGGTTCCTTCAACTCCCCTCCCATCCCTCCCGACCCCATCCCCCCACATTTCAAACAGTTATAAATGACTGTGCAACTCTGCAGGCAGCGGTCTCAAATAACCACACCAAGCCTCTCCCCTCCAACGGCTTTATGTCTCTTCCTTCCTCTCTTTGGGGCTCCGGATAGCAGTCATCAAGGTGTTTTGCATCCTCTCAAGAGTTAAGTTGCGACTTCACCCACCACCTCTGGGAATCTGCCACAGCAAACTGCCAAGAGCAGTGAATTCCCAAGGCAGGGTTTCTCAGCTGAGAAATCCCTCCTGCTGTCCTCGAAGGGTTTTACCATGGGAACTGACAACAGGCTCCTAAATGATCCTAACAATGAAGAGGACAGGTTGTAAGGCAGGATTTCAGGTAGCAGAGCCCCAGACAGCAGGACTGACACTGCCAACCTCAAAAGCATCCCCCCATATTGGGGCCTTGCCTTCCCTCAGCCAAGCTCGTAAAAGCTGCCCCAGAGAAGCCAGCTGTCCCAGCTCTTTAGAGCACGCCGGCAAATCCAAGAACATCTTGGAAACATTACAGCTCTCACCACGCTGCGCACACTCTCCTCACAACTTCCTGGCTGCGGCAGGGACAGAAGGTCCAACCTTTCTATTCAAAAGCAAGGTCCTCTTCCGTCAGAGCGAACCAAGCCTAAGGAAAGCTGCTACAACAGCTCCAGTTCTCTGGAGCAGACAGATCAGACGAGATAGGCCAACCAGCAAAACACATTTGCATTATACTTTCTATATATGGTTCAGAGCATGGCACACCCTGGCCGCAGCTTTTATTCTCTTTAAGGGCCCAGCCCTGCAAACACTTAATTTTACATATCTAAGTAGAGTCCCACTGAAACACAATGGAGCTACTCATGCAAATAACGTTAAGAGCGTGTAGGGCTGTGGCTCCGTTTCACTATCCCATCTGCAGCAGACCCAGTTTCAGAGGATCCTGCCCTACTCTCTCACACTTACTGCTGCTCACTCATGCCGGTTAAACCGTTTGTGTTGCCACACTCAAAGGTTAGCTGTTTAAATGATCCAACTAGTATTCTATCAGTCCTACTAACAAGAACAAATCCTCTATGCCAGACCAGCTCCCATGTAGATTTCATCCCCACAAGCAGATGAACTGGCACAACTGGAGGAGGTGGAAACATCTGAGGAACAGGACCTTTTGAAGATGGGATTGAGGGCAGGGAAACGGCGACATGGAGCCTTAGTGTGTGAAGGCTGGAGGCACTGCTCTCCTCTGAAGTTACACCCTGCTCCTGACCATCGACTCTCTGAGGTCTTCCCCAACCACACGGCCATTCCGCATGAAACAAGTTTCACCTCAAATGCAACAGCAGATTGAGCCTTTTCAATCATTAACACTGAAATCCCTTCCCTCAAGAAAATCTGTCACCATTAAGAAGAACCTGCCAACAGTCACTATAGCCAGGATCAGGGATGTGCGCTCCTCCTTGCACATAAAGGATGTAGTCACCATGCGCATCTGTAGCCGGTATGCCGCCTCTGCAGTCAAAGGATCCCTTGCTATTCGCTTTGACATGGCACATTTGGGCCATGAAAAGTGTTCCCTGAGTTTTTTTTCCGTTTATGGGCTATTTTATCTCTAGCAACTCCGTGCTGAAATTGCATCACATATTTCCTGTCTGCTGAGGCAAGATTTCCCTCTTTCAGTGTGATTATAACCTTCCAGCAGGGAAGCTCCACTAACTCCTTAAGAGCTTTGCTCTCTGTACTGCCTCCCGACTTCTGTATTCATGTACACCTGCGCAAAGTGGGTGTAAAACGCTATCACTGTTGGAAGTGAAGAACACACATCATTAGGAGGATGTTTTGCTTTGTTTGCTTTAGCTTTTGGGGGGGTTTTGCCCTCTTTTTGCTCTGGTGTAAATGATCAGAGGAGCTGCAGGACAAGAGTGAGATCAGGCTCCATGAAACCTTTTTCTTACAGGCTTTGAGTTTTACATGGCTGCGTGCTCTAATGAGCCCTCTCGAAAGGAAACAACCCATTTCTGTAAGGAGTCCAGGTGATTACGGTTCGCATACCGCCGTGATCTCTCTGCATGGGCACGGGGGAGCTGCCTTCATGAATCCTGCTGCAGGATGAAGTCTAACACTGGACAATGTGAGAGAGATGGGAGAGGACCACAGGGAAGGGTAGGTTAACATCAGCTGTTAACTTGGAAAAAAAAAACCCTTTCAGAAAGTCTTTTATTTATTGTAAATCATTCCTAAAAGATTGAGAAATCAGGCCTGGGGGAGGGGGAGAGACTGTTGTGGCCTGCTTTCCAGCCGAGTGTCATTCGGTATTAGACATTACCCCAAGTCTCCCCAGTTTTGCCAGGCCTTGGTCCTGCGACACCAGAGAGCTCTGGTAACTCGGTTCAGGTGAGCGGTCCCTCTGCACCCTGACCTGTGCGGGACTCCACAGGTTCCCAGGGGAGGGAAATGCATATATATCCAGATCAGTGTCAGTACCCATATATGCACATGCATCTCCCCCACAAAACAAACATGCATGCCCCTACTTCTGCCCCCACTGCCAGCAGAAGACCACCTGTAACTCACCTACACTGACTACCACTGCCTGGCCGGCTGCACAGTGCACAGAGCCCTGTTAGGAAGGAGACTGTCCGATGGACCTGACCAGCGCTGGCTGCAAACCACTCTATGGCAGCAATGCACACATGATGGCAAGTTCAGCCGGGCAGGAAAGGCCTTGCTCTCACTTTTCCTAGAGAGAAACGTTTGATCTTGTGTTTTCTTACTCACACATGAACATCCAAACAATCTGAGCCTTAATCAAGTTCGGGCCTGTGGTTAAAATACTCTTCCGATCTCCAGAGAGACTTCTAGTTGACCTGCTCCCCTTCAAGACATTATCAAAACCCACGTATTATACCATTCCAATTGCAGGAAGCTCTTGCCCTATTTAGAAAGTCATCTCTCAAGGCAATAAGCAGGTATCAGGCAAATGCCAGGCAGCCATAGAGATAAATGCTCAGCTTTATCTCCTGTGATAAAAAAAAAGAAGAGATACTGAATCAGAAGGGAAATCAGGTAAACAGAATCTGTGGAAACATATGCTCATGCAACACACGGAAGATATGAATCCATACTAAACAAAGGTGGGAAATTTTGGCCTACAGTAGACTCCAAAATCAATGTTTGCCCAGGAACACTGCTCCCATTACACCGACAGAGAACTGCTACGATACACTCCAAGTGCTGCGGCTCTGCCAGGAGAATTTGGCTGTGAAATCTCCTGACCCTTGAGCCTTTTAAGACCCTTCATATGTGTACAACTGTCTCTGACTTCAATGAGAAAAGACACAGCACCAGGCCAGAAAATTGCCAAACTCCCTTCCTGCTTCCATTCAGCCACCTGCTGAGCCTAGTCCAAGACAGCGAGCCCTCTTGCGCAGCCGGGCAGCTACACTCTCCGTAACGCCTGCCTCGCAGCGCCGGGGCACACATGTGTGCACTTCCACAGCGTAAAACGAACCAAACAAAATTTCATTCCCAAAGGAGTGATTCTAAGAAAGCCACGGCTGGCTGAAGAAAGTACCTTTCATTAGAGGCATCCTTAGAAGGAGGCCAAGTCTGCCCTCAGACAGAAGAAGTCATCTGTCACCAATACATACAACAGCTCTCTTGGCATAACGGCCTTTTTGTGCCTTCCAGTGCTGCTCCTCCAGCATCCAGCTGCTCAGGGTACCCGCCTGATGTACCACAGGGCAGCAGCGCAGACGGGTTACGCTCACAGGCTACAGCTGCCCTTGCAGTCAGCACACAGGTGTCTGGGGGTGAAATTCTGCTCCTGTCTC
This sequence comes from Zapornia atra, assembly GCA_013400835.1. Taxonomy (NCBI): domain Eukaryota; kingdom Metazoa; phylum Chordata; class Aves; order Gruiformes; family Rallidae; genus Zapornia; species Zapornia atra. Next base: position 5,982 of record VZTU01023065.1, read on the forward strand.
TCCTGCGAGGCTACAATAAACCAAAAATAACTTCAGCATGGTTTCCCCTCTAGCTTGCACACAAAGAAGAAACCAAGTCCCTACTGTACAGCAGACTGGCCCATTAAAGCGAATGGTTAAATTCTTGCTATGAAAAAGTAGGCGTTGTTGTCTGTTTTGTGAGGCAGAAATCAATATCCCGCCTCCTCTCCTTCTGTTATTTCACCTTGAGATACTCATGCTCAAATAGATGAGATCTGAATCTTACTCACTGTTACTGCAACTTTTCTCTCTCCAGCATTTCACAGGGTCACAGATGTTCTTGGAGTCCTAACCTGCCTATAATTTACCACTCAACTCCCTAAACTGAACACCACTGGCAACTGAGGTAGTGACTGATTTTCTTTCCAAATCACACCACTGCGGCTATTTCTAACTATTTATCTACACCCTCTATCTCAGTCATTTTGCTCCCTGTGTGCTCCAATAATAACCCTCTCTCTGCCACAGCCTCTTTCCTCCCTGGACCCCTATAATTCACTCCCTGGTGCTAGCCTCTTCCACACCGCAGCCATCTCATATAAATGACGTTTTACTGGGAAATGCCCCTTCTGCTGCTGTCTCCCTTTAATCTACCCGTGGGGGGTAGCATGGTTAAGTCTACAAACTTTGGGGTGCGGGGGCGAGTGGGGAAGGACCCAGGTGACTGATGCTCAGGCCAGGCAAGCCTGAAGCAGTGTTGGCTGGGGAGAGACGAGCAGGGTAAAATGAGCTATCACCATACCTCAACAGCTGCTCCTTTGACTAGGTTTCCCTTCTGCAGCTCGGATTCAGGGGCCTGGACCCATTCCCACAGATCAGGTAGCAATAATGCCAGGCTGACTGGGCTGTTCTGATGAGTCCTCTTGGATGCAGCTCTGTCTACTATCATGCCTGCCTCTGTCACCTAAGGATTAGACAACTGCAATATGCTCTGTTTGGCACCATGCTTTAAATCCATTCATAAACTGAAGGCAGTGCAGAATTCAGCACTCTGTTAGATAAGCCGCGTCTCTCGCCCACGATCATTCTCACATTTGTGCTCCATTTTTGTGCCATCTGACCACTGGTTTCCAGGCAGATTTTAACACATTCCTCCTGACCTCCAGTGCCTCGCATACTAGAACCCTTCCCACCTGAGAAACCACCTCTTATTTCTCCTAGAAGCTGTAGAAAAGACATCGGGTATTTTTGTGCGCGTACCTAGGAGAGTGGAGTCGAGGGTTGTTCAGTCTTTAATTTGCCATTGTTTGCTGGTGACAGTCTGATGAAATTGCTTGAGTTATAATGAAGACAGTTTTCATTATCTGTCATTTAAAAATGTCAAGGGAGCTTAGACTGAATGGATAGGTGCTACCTGTTGTTTCAAATAGCTTTTGATGAAGGAAATACATTTCAAAAGTACCAGTCACTGATTTATAGGTGCTGTACAAAGATTACATAAAACAGTGAGATCCCTCCAAAGAAAACAAGCAGATTTCCCCCTAGCTCTTTAGACAGTGGCTTATCATCAGCATGATGCTGACTTTCTTCTGCAGTAATCATCATCGGCTTTCAGATCTGCAAGATCCTGGATGACAAGAGGACAATACCAACAAAACCAGGAGTCTTCGCTCTTAGAGGGCACTCAGGAGTTTTGGCTTGGCTACGTAAATGCTTCCCTCTCCTTCTTTTGCTGTTTCACTTGTGCACTTTTATGGTGAAAACTCTGGTCCTCTTTAGCAACAGATGTCATGACTGGACATACTTCTGCCCAAACATGCTGCTAGTCCCTCTCTGCTGAAGGTGTTGGCCTCTCACAGCTGAAGTGCAATAACAGACCGCATGAATGTTCCTAGTCCATCTGAGCACAAAATCTGCCAGCTTATTTTAAATAGTATCTGTTTGTTCCATAACACTAATGCATCTGCTTACAATACCTGCCTGGCAGGTCCGGAGAGACACCTAGGACAGCATGTTTCTCTCCTGTCTGTCCTTATATTTTAGAGCATCCATTTGCCATGTGAGGTGGTGCTGCATAGGGGACCTGCCTTGGTAATGTAAGTGATGAGATACGCTCCCTGTGCCTTGGCTTGCTAACAAGACGGGCTGCTCCTACACACCACCCATACCTTTTGCATGTCCCTCCTGTCAAAGCAAGGCAAAATGAATGCCAGCCAGCCAGCGTGCATGGAACGCAGGCAATACTCTGGCTATGGTGTCATTAAGAACCACTTGCATTTTTGGTAACTGTTTTTATATGTCTAGTTAGCATCAAAGAGTGTACATGGGGCTGGTCTGGGCTGGGATAAAGTTCATTTTCTTCCCAGTAGCTAGTAGGGGACTATGTTTTGGAATTGCACTGTGTTTGGAATTTAGAGTATTATCAGTGCTGATAACAGAGGGATGTTGTCGTTACCACTGAGCAGTGCTCACACAGAGTCGAGGCCTTTGCTGCCTCTCACACCACCCTACCAGCCAGTTGGCTGGGGATGCACAAGGAGCTGGGAGGGGACACAGCTGGAACAGCTGACCCCAACTGCCCAAAGGGATGTTCCATACCATATGATGTCAGGCTCAGCATATAACTGGGGAAGCTAGCCAGTAGGCAGGATCGCTACTGGGAAGCAGACTGGGCATCAGGTTTTGGGTTGGGTTTTTTCTCCAAAGGTGATAAGCAATTGAATTTACTCATCACATTATCATCACGATCATCATCATCCTCTTCCTTTGTAATCTCATTAAACTGTTTTTATCTCAACCTACAAGAGTTTTTCCCATTCTCCTCCCCACTGGGGAGGGAGAGAGGGGGGGTTGGGAGGGGGGTGAATGAGCAAGTAGCTGTGCAGTGCTTAGCTGCCAACAAGGGTTAAACCACAACAAGCATGTAAACATATAAATACCAAAGCACAGGTACTCTTCCCTTAAGAACCAGGCAACAAAGACTGCTGCTGCTTTGTCCAGTTAACACACCTTCAAGCTGCCTGGGTGCCTTGCAAGTCAGCCGGCATCCTCATCCAGCCCCTGTATTCCCTGTCCACAGAGACTGCAGAGTGCCCCATGGTGTCCCAGCTCTTGGTGGTGTATATGACGTTCAAAACCAAGATCTGACAGTAATAAGAAAGGAGAGAAGGACTGAGCCTTAGGACGATGGGCTCTGAAGTCACAGATGTGGAGAAGAAATAAGAGTTGTTCTGACACCTGACTGTTTCCGTGCCTTGTTTCCATTAGGACAATGCTTCCCAGGCACTTACTGAACCATCCCTACAAAGCATCTCCCCAAGAAAAGGATTTATGTTCCTGGCAGCATGTTCCAAAAAACATGTCCCCAGCTCCCTGCTGCCAAACGCAACTCCTCTGATTTCAATAAGCTGCACTTTCTGTGGCGCTGAGGCTATAATGCTACAGTAAACAAAGCCAAATACCATAAGCCAGATGCTTTAAGGTCTGAATTCAAGTTTTCAATGTCTTACACGAACGGTTCACCAAAAGATGGCCAAACCCACGACTTCAGCTGGATCTCACAGAGTTCTTTTGTCCACCAGCAAACACAGAACCCATGGCCTCATCTGGAGGCACAGTGATGGATGGTGGACCTCAGCCTGCTCCTCACAGGCACTTCCCCTTGAAAGGGCAGTGGTACCTTGCTCCTCTAGGCTCTGTGCTGTGTCAGCACTCCCCACCTCCCTGCTGAGTCCTCTGCCCTCTCCAAAAAAGAAACTCTGCACCCTGTTCTAATGGCCTCAAGGACAAGTTTGAGCAATAAAATGCTGATACCAATACCAAATGACCTTACAATTTCAGCTGCTTACCACTCCAGTTTCTCCACTTACCCATCATACAGCTTGTTTTCCCTTTACATCTGAAACATCCAAACACCTCTCACTCCAAGCAGGGGAGAGCTCAAGGCTGTTACCTTGAGACTAAGTTTGGGATCCACTGGCACATGCTGAAAGCAGACCCAGGGCTCAGACGACAGCATACATCCTGAAGTAAGAAAGATGTAATGCCAGATAGTTGCTCAGGACTGAGTGAAAACCACAAACAAATGGTCTTCCCAGCTTCAGAAGTGGTCCCTGAAGGCCAGCAGTAAGGGACTTTGGCTTGGTAATATAGCCTGGGGAACAGACTGCACGCAGATCCAGTGAGTAATGTTGCAAATCCATAGGCAAAGGAAATGTTTTAAAACAGAGGAGGAAAATCTACTTGAAATCAATACCGTGAAGGTCTCTAAAAGGAAACACTCTGCAAAAAAAGGACGCATTTGCCACATATAAATCTTTAATGGTATCTTGTAGTTCTAACAAAGCCTTTTTTTTAAAAAGCAACAACAAACCCACCAAGTGGATACTGTAATACACCTGATAGAGCAATCGGCCTCACATGGCAAAATATGATTTTCACACCTGGTAAATGAAATGACTCTGCCGCATCCCGAGGCCAGGGCTCGGGGCTAAGGTGAGCTGTTAATGGAAGGTTAGACACCACGTTATGGCTCTTTGGGGAGCACCTTTCAGATGCTCTTTTCATGTACAGCAGTGCACAGTGCTCAGGAGGCACTGGTGGCACATACTGAAGTCACTGTCCCTGACCGCGCAGTTGCCACTTGATAGCTCGGGTGAAGATAGCCAGCTTGTATGCCGGTGCTCTTCAGACACTCTCACACACACACTCTCACACTCACTCTCTCTCTTTCTCTCTCTCTCTCTCTCTCTCAACAGCCGTCCTGCATTCCTTCATCTCCCTCCTGGCATGCCTTCTGCAGCACACCAGGGTTAACCACTCACTCTCTCCTCGCAGGCAAAGAGTGAAGCTACAGAGCCGAGACAACAAACTTTTCAACCACATGCAGCTAGAGCCTCTGAGCCATTAAAAGGAAGACACGCAGTGAAAATCAAGGAAAATACTGATCACAGGCCGTGCCGGTAGCAGCCTGATGGCATTCAGAATCTGCCCTGTGTCAGCATGCAAGGATGCTAGATCCAGGCAGGACAGCTGCGTGGTTTGCCAATCACTCGGGGACAAGAGAGAAGTGAGACCTGCGGGGAGCCAGCAAGCCCAGAGGTAGGGATATTTACAACAAAAAACCTGAGTGGAATCAGCAAGAGGAAAAGGCAAGGAGGAATACACTATGGGCTCTAGCACCAAGCAAGACACGTGGCGTAACAAGATGTTTAAGAATATCTGGCTCCATAAATTAGACTGAGATTCCCAGTCCTTTAGCTCCCAGCTCCTGCTGATTTCTGTGGATAAAGAGGATGTTTGTCACTCCCAAGATCAGATGCCAGATCGAATGCTTTTCAAGAAGTACACAGATGAGTTTGTTCCTAGGGAAGAATGAGCTAGAGCTAAGCCGTCAAATGAGCACAAGGAGAACCTCCTGCCCACAGACAGGAAAGTGGTAACCTCCTTCACTTCCTCTGTGGCTTTAACCTAAACCACAACTCCTCCCTTTGGGTTAGGAGTCTCTTCCACTCATTCAGATGTTTTTCAGCTTGTCTCTCTCTCATACCCAGCATCCGTCGCTGCCACATAGGAAAAATAAGCCCTCCTCCCTCTTCCCTCTCTCCCACACCCCTTTTGCAGTTTCTTTCCCCAACAAGCATGGCTTCAATGCACAGCAAAGCAAGTCTGAACTACAGCTCTTCAGGCGCAGGCACAGAAATCAGTGGTTGCAACACGAGGGAGCAGGGAGAAAGGAGACGTTGGCACACAGGCTACACTGGCAGTTGGGAACACTGGCAGTGAGGAAACGTTGCTGCCAGCAGGAAGACTGACGCCAAACCAACTCACAGGGGTCTTCCACAAGTGCAAGCATTCCTTCCCAGCTCTGGGTGCAACATCCCTCCTTCTCCCACAAAGAGCTTCAGAGCATGGAAGAAGGGAGTGAAGTGGGGAGAGCGCAGGGAAGAGTAGTACTGCCATGGAAGAGGCCCATGGCCCATGTATACAGAGGTGAGAAGGACAGGTCCCATCATCACTGGTGTGGGGTGTCTGTTAGGAAGAGGTGGCAGGTCCACACCTCCCTGAGATGCCATTATCTGCTGAAGGGAGGCTGAAGGATGTGAGAGATGCTGGCTCCACCCAAACCCCTCCTGGTCCAAAGGCTTAACCTTATGATACCCAAATGATACTGTGGGTTTTTTAGCGAGAAAGCTGGGCCTCCTCAAAGGGTTGAGCAGTACTGTACTGGCACTTTTTTCTGCCTTACAACTGCCTATGCCACTTAGGCAAAGAGGTATTTGGGGTAGGGGGGGGGGCAGTGTTACCTCTCCCACTCTCCCACCGAAAGGCACAGAGCAGCCACACATGGCATTTGAGTGATGCAGTCACTCCCCTGTCACACCCAACTCCCCGGACAGTTTGGGACTACACTGGGTGAAAGGGAATGCTTTTTATTCCTTCAAGATTTTCAGCAATTTCAAGTCATTGTTCTATATCTGATCAGGGGAAAAAAGTCGTTTTCAAAGCTAGTACCTAACAACTATGACCAAAACTACGGGACACAAAACTGGAATCAACTTTTCCCAAAACCAGCAACAGTTCTGGCAAATCAGCAATCTTCTAAGAAAAATGTTTCACTGCAGAAAAATCCTAACAACTCCGAATTCTTTTATCCTTCCCAGCACCACACAAGAATATGCCTCCGTGGTGTAATTCAGCCTTAAGTTTCATAGCAACTCTGATTCAGACACACTGCACACACAGATATTAGAATATCCTTTGACATCATGAGAGCAATGCAAAACAGTGTATATACAATATGGCCAAGCAATGCTGCTATGGAAACCCTTGCTTTGAGTTCCCGTATATGGGGTGTTTAAATTCTTATCCCTAATATTGCTTTCACAGAGTCTTGTATATTTTATTTCCTTGCTCCAATCCTCTCCCTCCTTCTGGACTCTCCACCTTGGAAAAGAAAGGTGGTTTTGTGGGCAAAGCAGAAGGTGATGAGATCTGCACCCCGTTCCCGGTGCTGCCATACGCACCAGCTCTACGAGCTACACCCAGAGAGGTACCTGATTTGTGCCTCAGTTTCTGCAGCTGTAAAATGGAGAGGAGCTGACGTTTTACTTCGGATATGACTCGAACGCGCTTCGAAATCATTTGTGACAGCCGGAAGATATATGCATCCTTATCCCTATTTGTTACTTTCCGTAGGCGAGGAGTTACTGTCCTCTACAGACCTATGCTGATGATCTCTCTATACTGAAGAACCAAATCAGGAAGTACAGTCGCCCACTCATGCAGCGAGGAGATAAGTAATAAAGCAGCGCACTTGCCAACTCCTAAGGAGGTGGTTTCTTAAAAAGACATAGGAAGCTTTCGTGTTTTGAAGCTGACTAATTTCAGAAAGTTCCCGTTTCAATCTCTTTTTCTTCAACTTCTTCCAAAAACGTCTCTTTACCTGCTCCTCTGAAGTGTGGTCTGCTATGGAGGGTGAGAACGGCTAGACTGAAGACAAAAGGACACTTTATCTGTCCATCTCCTCCATCTGCAAGATGCTCCTGATGACCCTGGCAGTACCTTTCACATCTTATCCCAAGGAGGAGAGGATGCTGTGGCCGGCAGCAGCCACCCGAACCTCTGACAACTGCTTTGGGGTGCAGGCATCCCCCGGACACATGGCACCACCTCCTGCAACATCCGAGTAGAAGGTGCCACCCAGTACAGCTCACCCGGCAGCCAAACAAACGCACCCGCGCAACCCAGCGATCGCAGAGGCAGATTAAGTTACTCGCATTTGTCTGACGGTCTAATTGCCAGACTGCACATTCAAATGAGTATTTGTTTAACTGTGTGATATACAGATAGAGCTTATGCACTTGAGGCCAAATACACCCCTGTTGTAATTTCCCTAACTCCAGTAGCAATTACTCAAAGGATTAATTTGGCCCACAGTGTTTCCTAGTGTATGTGATTCATCATTTCGTTCCTATAACAAAGAATAATACACTGTTTCAATCAGCGGTGATGTCCTGGCCTCCTTGAGGCTGCCGGACTCCCTGTTTAATCAGACATAAAACAAATCACTTGCAGAGGCAGAGGCGTATAAGCATGCTTTAATTACAATATTGTAACACCAATTAGAGATCTATCTAATCGAGGACTCAGTACTTCCTACTCGGGTATTACTCCCATGTTGGGATAATTACTGCTAATTAAGCTCGGAACTAATTAGGCCAAATGATCTCATTTATACCAACATAGATGACTTCTAGGAGTTCACACACACAAAAAAAATCCAAGGGTGATTTTATCATTCCTGGACTCATCAGTATCTTGCTTTTGAAATGGACTGTCCCACCCCAAGGGATAAGACTTGCTAAAAACCCAAGTCCCAGATCTCAGATGATCTCAGATTCTTCCAAGGTAGAGAAACACTCTCTGGAGGCACTTTAGTTGGTTGGCCCAAGTCACCTTCTGCTCTAACAGCCACAGCAGATTCACAGAGCTGTGTCCCACCAGGGTCCGGTTCACTCTCACAGAGTTAGGTAAGGTCACAACTTCTCCGTGTACCTTGCACCACTTGCACTGCCAAGACTGCTGCATGGAATGAGGGTATCTGTAGTAAGGCACTGCCAGGACTTCCAGTAACATTCCTAAACACCCCGATAGCCACATGTACTTGTTGCGTGATTTGCATCAACGCTGTGTATAATTAGCAATTACCTCCCAACGCTGTTCACTAAGGGTGGCTCAGCTGTGCCATACGCGACGGCTGAAGGAAGGGGCCGACGCTGGCTCACGGAGTTCCTTGCATAGCCTGTCTGCACTGCGAGCCTCCCCACGTTCACAGTCTGACTGCATCTAACAAAGTTGGCTTTCCACTGCAGCCAGAAAAACAAAGGACAGCCCACGGAGCTGTGTTTATGCTGCGGCTTCTCCTCCTCCCCTCCAACCCCGACTCTTCTGCACCAGCTCAGCGCTGAGACTCTCACGTAGAAGAGTCACCGAGCCAACTAGCACTTAGACCTGCCCTTGGTTTCTGGACACAGTCGCTGGCATCAGGGTGTTCCCCGCCTAATGCTGACAGGGCTGAACTGGTGGGTAAAACAAAGCTTAAAAACAAAACCATTGAGAGCTGCATTTTTGTCTGGGCAGTCTGGGGACTGTGACTTGACTGGTATCTCTCCGCTTGCTTCTCACTCAAAGACGGTTCCTGCCAGCAGCGTGATTTCCTCCTGCAGTGCTTGCTGACTTCAGTTTCATGGCTGAGTGAAAGAAGGCCACCTACCAAAATGCCAGTCCCACCTCTCAAAGTGACCAGGTATCTCTCAAATGCAAAGAAGGACTCACATCCAAGACCTGTCTGGGACCACCCATCCTGGCATCCATCTGTCTGTACTAGGAACTGTACCAACCTACATGGCCTCTGGTCTCTGAGTACTCAGAGCACCTCAGCACCTCTGCGGAGCCTGTCACGCCTGCTGAGGCTGGAAACTGGTGAGTCTGTGCTATTGTACGGTACAGGTAAGTCAAGAATGGTTCAGTCACATTCACTGCATAGGCCATCTCTCTGTACATCCCTTCTTCCAAGTCCTGTCTCCAATTCAAGCCTTCCAGGATTTGCTTCAAGGCACAGCATGTAGTAAAAACTGCTTTCTCTTTACTTTTGGCTTTTACTCACGAGCTGCTTTTATTACTCCTAAAGCTTCCTTCTAAACACTTAATTTTCTTATGCTTTCTCATACTTCAGGCTGGAATTCTGAAGCAGCTGAACCCACGAATTCACCATTGTCTCCAGGTCTTCTTCCAGCCTGCCTCTTTATCCTCAGAGCCACCATTGTTCCCTGGTGAGTCACAGACACCCCCCCCCCTTCTCCCCTCCAAATGCCTCCTGAACAATCTTCTCTTTTCCAAAGCCTGTCAAAACTGAGCCCAGCAGGATTCCCTCCACCAACCTGACCTGGTTACAATACCTCCTGGAACTGATCCTCCAGCTGTCTGTGAAATTTCTGTAGAAGCGCCACTTCTTTATGCAGCACCATTAGCAGAATATTAATAAATAATGCACAGGAATAACACAATCCCCAATAAACAGTGTACTAGTTCTTCTCCTATTTTCTTAAGCGAGCAACATGGATCCTAAATCTGATCTCCCCCTCCAGTTGTTACCCAATCCTCATCTCTGCTACCAAGCTCTCTCCTCCCTCCCCTGGCAAGCCAGTCATTCCTTTCTTCCCAGCTGCCAAGGCCTTCACTGCTACCTCCTCCAGCCCAAATACACTAGCAGACACGAACGCAAGCATCCACACACGTATCGGGTTGCGTGCTGAAAACACACGTGCTTCCATATGCTGCAGTACAGCAGCCCACAGCCCGCTGAATCCTATATATTTGGGTACCTGCTGGAACCCCTGCGGGAAGAGGTGAGTTGAAGGAGATCTTCTAATGGGAACAAAATCACTGAACCCAAAGTCTGAGCAAGACACTGGTAGATAGATGATCAGGGCAGTGTTCAGCAGAAGCATGCATTGGGCCCTGGGGGCCTCTCTGAATGGCATCTTTAGCATTAAAAGGGAAGAATTCAGGAGCTTTAGATCAGAAGTGCGTCCCAACTGGGCATTAGACTCTAATAAATAAGATGCTTTTACACTGACAGAGTGCCAGAAACCTCCTAACATCCTCCCCAAGCTCTGCATACGGACGTCTCTTCAGTCAACGGTGGTTTGGATGGCAGCAACCAAGCAAACAAGCTCCCTACGTAACAGAGGAGGGAAGGGAAGCAACATCCTGGTGGAGGAACATCGAGTCACAACCACTACCGAAAGCACTGTGAATGCTCTAATTTGGGACTACAGCAAGTCCTTCATGACAGGGACTGCCTCTTTCCAGTGTCCAGGCACCCCACTGCACAGCACGCCCCCAGTCCCGTATCAGCACTTCAGTAGGCACTCAACAAATATTTGCTGTCACCAGTAGCCTGCAGAGAGGCCGCCTCAGAAGGACCTCCCCAGGGGCATCTGTGGGGCTCGATGGAGGCCTAAGTCAGTGACCTGAGACCCAGTCCTGAGGAGCTCACTGTGAGTCACAGTTCAGTATGTCCCCTTTCCAGCCAGGTTTCCTCTGTTGTTTTCAAATACCCACCAATCCTGGGGGGCTACCACACTTTTTCAGAGTAAATCCCACACTCTCATTCAGGGTCTGCTTACATGTGGAGGCCCTGCTTGGTGGCCAGCCCTGCATGGCCCTATCTGGCTAAGCCTGTACATGAAAAGATGAGGCTGAAAGTGCCAGCAAAGTGGCACAGGCCAGAAAGAATCAAACTCCTTGTCCTCCTGGAGCTCCTGGAAAACATCCAGAGTCACAGCAGCAAGATGGGAGGAGAGTGGGGACACTGGCCCCATCCCCTCACATCCTGAGTATCTGGATTGGTACCGGCTATGTTTCCAAAAGGAAAGCAAAGGGGCTGCTGCTTACTGCAGGCAGCTGCCAGGTTCGGATCCTCAACCCTCCCAAGAGCCCTGGCTCAGGCTCTTGTTGCATAAGGCAGGGACACATCCCTAAGCCTGAGGTTTAGAAACAAGATATATTTATTTGTTATTATTTTCAGTTATCTGAGTGCAGTAAAGGTCAGAACACTTATCTTCTGGGGTTGGCTCCCACTCCCACTCATGTGATTCAAAACCAAGTGAATGATTTTTTCCTGTGCTTCTCAGACACAAAATATCCAGTGGGAATGAAACACGATACAGGGCATTTTCTAACGAGGATCTGCGGGAAAGGAGGATGCACCGCAATGGGAGAAAGGGGACTCCTGTGGGCATCCCTGGGCACCTCCTCCCCAGTCCCCACTGGACGCAGCGAAAGATAAATGAAGATGGGTGGCTCAGGTTTTAACCGAAGCTGGTCTCAAGGACTGTTGCAGACAGCATCACCTATGCTGTCCTCCCAGAGCTGCATTTTGGGTAACAAGCCTCAAGGACACTGCTGCCCGTCCCGTGCCCTGTACGCAGGCCGCTCCATAATCTCCAAGATTAATTTATGCAAAACACGGGAAGATGTGCTTTTTCCTTTTGCAGTAAATGACTTCATTAACCTTTCAGGAGCTTGCCAATAGTGAAGAGGAAGCGATTGGCAAATCACCCTTCTGGGGGAAGGGGACTTTCTGTCCGTGTTGCTAACAGCACATACGTGGGAGAGGCCAAAACCACCAGCGAGCAATGGACCCTGATGTAGTAGTGCAACCCCCTTCCCCTCTGCTCTCTCAGGATGCCTCTGGTCTCTGCCCTGCTCTTAAAACGGTCCTGGTCCTTCTCCTCTACCTGCTGGCAGCTCACAGCATGACCAGACAGACAAGGAAGCCAGATGGGAAGGAAAATGGCAGAGGAACACAATTTTGGAGTCTGGGGAGAGACCTAGCCCCGAGGCAGAGCAGGAGGCAAAGAGCAGGTAGAACAGGTGAAGCAGGTATGGAGAGGAACAGGCTGTGGGAAAAATGGGAAAAGGTGTATGGCACCTTGCAGGGAGCAGAAGGGATACCACCTCAACAGGCTAAGGGTCAGTCTGTTGCAGAGGCAGAAGGAGAAATTTGGAACTGTCTGGTTAGGAGAGCCCAGGCTCCTGCTTTTTATGAGCCTGGAACTGAGTCACTCCTGGCAGGGGTAAATGTGGTGCTACCCAGAAATTGAGAGCTCCGCCAGAGGCCAGGAAGTCACCATGCCCTGTGCTGCAGGACACTGGATGAACTTCAACATGCAGCCATCTGTGTGACCTCTTTGTGCCTTGCTGTCAGGATACCTGATGAGCCCTGATTTGGCCAGCTCTCCCAACAGCCTAGCTGCAGCCACCTCTCCCTGCCCCGGGGAAAGGACTTCTCTACACCGCATGTCCCCGCTGTGGGATGCAAAATACAGTCCACGAAGGGATATCCAAAAAACCACCACCTTTCATCTGTCATTGCTGGCCAAGATCTTCGCAGCCAAAATCCTGTCCCTGCAGGGAGGTGGTTAAATAGGCTGCATCCACTCTGGCTGACTTGGAGGAAACCCTATCCCGCATCAGATAGTGGGATGGCCTCTGCATGGGATCAGGTAGCTCTCTCGGGCAGAGGGGAGAGGGGTTCTCCCTACCGCAATGCCCCTGCTGCCCCATCCCATCCAAAGAGCAGCTCTCATCCCCTACTAAGCACAAGGACCCCAGGAACACAGCACAGCTGTCCTGGCTCTCTGGGCACTGGCTTGCTGGCTCAACACAACTCTTCCAACAAGATGCAGAGGCCGCCCCAGGTATTTGGTGCTAGTCCTAACCCGCTTCCCTCACGGCTTTCCCTGGCAGAGCATGGGACCCTGAACTCAGCTGGGAGAAATACGAGGTGACGGTCACCCTTCTCTTGGCAACCACAGACATCTCCAGGCACCCAGGCAGTACACAATCCCTGCTTTCAGGCCAGAGTCTAGAGCCAGGGAGAAGTTGGGGAAACAGGAGTAGGACAATGGGCCAGGAGCAAAACACACCATGAGGCCATATCCAAGGAGGTAAGGTGATGTCAGGAGACAAAATGTGAGACTACAGGCTTCATCAGGCTCCCAGGGAGAAATAAAGCATGTGGACATCAAAGTGACAACCATGCTGCATCTGAAACGAGACCCAAGGCAGCCCCGTACGAAGCCGGTGGCACAGGAGCGCAGGGAGTCTCACCTTGCCCCATCAGAGAGCAAGCTCCACCGGCCCAGGGGCTGCCCAGCCGATCCCACCCATCATCTCCCTGGCTCGGGGCCTGGCCAACAGCCCGGTCAGCAGCTCCAATGCAGCCAGGCTGCAGGGCCACGCAGCCAGGGCCAACAAAAAGGGGTCCACAGCGGAGAGACTCACAAGGGAGGAATTTGGGGAATAAGCTAGAGAGAGGCGATAGGAAGAGTGTGCAGCGCATGAATTGTGGGGGAGGGTAGAAGATACAGGGTGAGAGAAGAAAATGACATGAACAGAAGGAAGGGAGCTGCAAATAGAAGGGGATGTGGAAACAGCAGAGAGAGACAGATTGCAAGAGCGGTGGAAGTAGAGGAGACCTAGAGGGACAGAATATCACAAGAACTCTTAAAATGAAGGGAAAAAGAGAGGAGAGGAGAGGAGAGGAGAGGAGAGGAGAGGAGAGGAGAGAGGAGATGGAGGCTTATGGTCTCCCTGAGAAGGAAGAAGAAAACCCTGCACTTTTTTCTCCTTAGTTTTCAAAGGTTTTGCAAAAGCAGACTGAAGAGTTCTCATCCTCATTTTAAGGAGGAACTGAGGCAGTGAAACCGTGAGATGGTAGAAAGGAGCTTAGGTCCATTCTACAAAGTCTTCTGTCAAAGATACAGGTGAAGACCAACCTTGACTTTCTTCTCCCAAGCCCACCAGAGAGAGCACATCACCCACAGACTGTAGGAATAGGGCCCACTAAAAGAACAAGAGATAAGCCAAAGTAGCATAAGAGAAACAGCAGCACCCACTCTTTTCACCAACACCAAAGTCTCTGGAGATCTGGATTTAAGCATATTCAGAGTAAATTAAACTAGGGCGCACCATGTGAGCCAGGTCTGAGTGCTTATGTGGAGAATTATGGGGAGAAGCTGCAGTGTGGGTTCAGGCACTCACCAACCCTACCAGCTTAGAGGCAGCTGCAAGGAAAACCAAAGAGAGGTGCACAGGAGGCTGTGCGACGGGGCTCTGCTCCCCCAACACTCACTAACACCTTTCATTTGCACCTTTTTTCCTTAGGTGTCCAATATCTATCCAGTTTAACTTCTGCCACCATCATGTTTCAACTGCCATTATGGAAAACGTGGTGTGGGGTTGTACAAGCAAACCAACACCGAGCCCCCAATGCCACGTACGCCTGAGCCAAATATAGTTTGTAAAAACCTTGAATAAACCAAATACCCGGTGCCTGTTTGCACTCCTGTACACACATGGGCAAACAGAGCTTCCTAGTTACTCACAGCACACAGGAACCCAAAGGATCTGGTATTTTCCTACCCACAGACAACACTACCACTTTATGGCTTGCCAGCACAGGAATTGTCTAGGATTCCCTTGTCAATGAGTGACGAAGGTCTCTCTGCTATAAACTGATGTTAATGGCAGGTTGTGTACCTTGTTTGTTTATTGCCGAGGAGGAATGTTTGTCGTGGCTGTCAAGTTTATAAAAATATTTCCATGACTTCAGACAGCTTGGCATTTTTACATGCAGCTGAGAGAGTGGGTGAATGTACAGATGAAAAATTGAAGAACCGTTATTAAGGGAGGAAAGAGAATACCTCCTAGCACCACCAAGGTGGCTTAGAAAGGCCAGGGAGGTCAGAGACGTTTCTGAATAAAATGCTTTCCCCCCCCACCCCCGGGGGTTTCTGAAGAGCTGGCAATAATTAAGCTTTACAACACCTTTCTGGGGGGAGATAAGTCAGCCGAGGCCATCTGAGGTTAAAGGACCTGCCCGTGATCACACACAGCAAATCAGTGGCAGAGAGGAGAATCAAATCCTACCGGCTTCCCTTCCATCACCTGAGTCCTACACACCTGGCCCATGCTCAGATCAAAGGAGGAGAGCTGTGCCGACTGAGGACCTGCCTGCCAAGCACAGGTCCTCTCAAGGGTGTACAGCTATGGGGTGGGAAGCTGAGCGGTAGGCACCCACCCTAACTTAAAGACGGTAATTGTGAAAACAAGCGACAGAAGGCTGGGAAGCAGTGCCTAGCTACGAACTGTGGTGCCAAGTGGATTAAATATACATCGATAGATTCAATTACAAAGAGCAGCATGCAAAATGGAAGTGACTGCAGTCGAGGACCCAGGATGGCAAGAAATAACCCCAAAATATAACCACGGGTTTCCGGCAAGAAGAAATCTGCGCTACTGGACCTTGTGGGGAAGGTGCAGCCTTCTATCTCCAGGGGAGCAGCCCAGGCCACCCCGGGCAGTGAGTGGAGGGTGACACCCAAGCCCCGAGGGCTGGTGAGAAGCCTGCCGGGACTCAGGTTTAGTGGGCTGAGAGATCCATATCACCTAATGCCGAGAAGCCCTTTGTTATCACTGTCACCAGAGAAGCAGGAGAGTGAAGTGGTGGAGAAAGTGAGCTATTCCCCCTGCCCCCCCTGCCTCAGAGAGCAGGGCTGAGAGGCACCCGATGAGTGAGGAGGAAGAGGAAACCTGTTCCACACTTTGGTCTGCACTGCCTTGAGCTGAAGTAGCCAGGCCAGCCCTCACTGCTGTCGATGTTCAGCCCTGCATCCATCTGTGCCCAAATGCACGCTGTGTTTTGGGCGGGCCCTGAAAGTACCAGACTTGGCAGAGGGTAAGGCCAAATAGTGACACCCCTGACCAATTCAGTAGTTCAATACTCCTAGTCTGTGGCAGGAATGGAAGCTTACTTCCTGGCTCTCCCTCACCCAGGTGTTTCCCCAGGATTTCAGAGAGTCACAAAATTACCATTGTAACCCCTCGCCCACCTTCATCTTGCCCTCACCACCACACGTGTACCACCCCAATCACTGGCAAAGATGTCATTTCCTCCCCCTTCTCAGAGCAAAAATAGCAAGGATAAACATTCAGCGCTCCGTGCACCCAGCTGCCACCTGGAAAACGCAGGTGAGCGCGGAGAGGGGAGTGGAGTCTCAGGCCATCTTTCTGTACCTGGAGAACGAGACCAGCCGTATTTTGCATGCACGATTACAGGTCTGCGCGTGGCTGCGTTTTCACATTCCATTACTGCAACTGCACAGGGCCAGTTACGTGCTTTAGCAGCAGCTTACAAAAGCAAACGCTACTGAACATACAAACCCCAGCCCCCAGACGCACTCTGAGCGCAGGGCTAGAAAACGGGTCCTTATTTTTCCGCTACAGACAAACCACGGACGAACCCGCGAGCTGCCACCACCCCACCGGCCTATTTCCTTGCACACTCAAGGCTTGTGTGTCAACCTGCATGGATTCATTCGAGCCTGGCAGTGACCTGAAACTCACACCAGCATTCTGCCATTAGAAGCATCTCCCCAAAAAAAATGCCAAAGAAGCCCCAGGTTTTTGCATAAAAAATTCCTCTCCTGGCAAGCAGCTGCAAGCACCTCTCCAGCTAGAACATGCTGCCTGGTGAAGGCTTTGGAGGAGCACAGCACTAACCCTTTAAGACAGTGAGAGATTAATACTTTTTTTTTTTCATTTAAACTATAGGGGAGTTTTACCTAGATAGACTGCAATTTCCTGAGCTCCAGTCTGGCAGAGTGCCCAGGGCTAAGACCACCCCTCCANAAAAATTACCGTGGCGTCTTTAATAGTCAGAAGTAGTTTTTAGGGGGGTTGTTTTCACAAAGGATGCTGAGACAAAACTCAGTTGTGAGCAAGCCCGGCCGGGTTACTGCAGAATTTCTTCCCAGAACCAAACTGATGGGCGATGTCCTAAGCCTGCTACCCCCAAATGCCCTACCGAGGGATGGTTCAGTACTGAGTCAGAAGGAAGCGGACTGAATCACAAGTAGCCATTCCTGCAAACTGCTCTCCCCCCTCCCGCTCCACCCCAAGTTTACAATCCGAGCAGTGACCAGGTTGCGGTTAGCTTGGGAAAGCTGATGAGATCACAGTCTGGGGAGATACAGCCTCAGACAGCCTCAAGTTTTCGTTAATCGGCTCCTTGTTTTGCGTGGAGACAGGGACAGCAGTTGCTACACCAGGTTTACCATATGTTTATAATATTGTTGTTACGGGAATACATGTACAGCCCGTGTCACTGGCAAGTTGTGCTGTTTCCTGCTGGAAGGACAAAACCGAACTCCCTGTCCAACGGAGCGCCGAGCGGGCGCATACTTCCAGCAACACTGATGGCAGCCCGAGTCACGCTGGGTGCAAAGCCACGCGCTTTGTTCAGGCGGCGCTGTGCGAGACCACCGCAGCGCCTGCACCAGGGGCACACAGCACTTCGCCACCAATTCGGTGTGCAGGCATTACCCCCAGCCTACACATTTCAACAGGAAAAGCGGGCCAAGCTGTGAAGCCATTTGCCAAAGTCTGCCCGTCACATCAGTGCCAGCATCGCAAGTTCGGCAACACCTCCGTGTCCTCCACGGCTTCTCAAACAGGGCAGGTGAAGGATAAAGCAAGGAAGGGTGTTGACTGGGTTACGTACATCAGTTCTCCACACCAGTGGCAGAAATACTTGCCTCCCCGTGTCTCCCAAAATGGTGTATTTAGTGCAATGAGTTTGTGTGCAGGACATGGGAATAATGCGTTTGTGTGTGTGAGACTGTTACCAAAATTATGATGCCCAAGATGCCTGCACCCTTAGGTGATGGGCGGGGAGCATCAGCAAGTGGTGCTCGCATCTCCAGTGGGGCAGGGAGCAATCTTGGTGGCTCAGGTGGCTCTGGCACCCAGAAGCAGCACCAAATACCTGCTGATGAGAAATCCTCTTGTCTGACAGCCCCCAACACACAAAATCCAGGCCAAAGGAGAGGAACGCGTTTTGTTTACTACCAGCCTCACCAACTCCTGAGCTGCCACTCAAGATCTCAGAGGCACAAGCAGCTGACTGGAGCAACATACAACCCGTTCAAAAGGAAAGCAATTTACCCATTTAGGCTCCTTCTAGACATCAGCAAACAGCGTTAAGAAACGGCCAACTCACCTCCCCGCCTCCCTCCATCCCCCTCTGCCCCCCCAGCCCTGACACGTTGCCATTTTCTGTCCCTGTCTCCACGCAGCAAGTCACATCCCATGCCGCAGTTGAGGACCGGCGTGCAGGCTTTAATTGTGCACGCGCTCTCTGGGAAAAGGGCGGCATGGGATGCAACTGAGTGTCCACAAAGGAGAGGAGGCAGGAGGCCAAGGGTGGGTATTGGCCTCCAGTCATACTTGCTGGTCGGCACGTTGAGGATTTTAAAGCACATAGCTGATCAGATCAGCAGCTTGTCCTAGAAGGAGAAAAGTGACATAAAATATGCACAAGCCTTCCTTCTGTCCTGACAGCAGGTTGAGTTTTCAGATGATGTGGAAACAGCAGCCTGCTCTCCTCCCCCCAACATGGTCTCCTCTCACGCCTTTGCTGCAGCGCTGCTGTCTCGTTCCTGACTTGGGAGGCTCTGCTCCCTCCCCAGCCTTCGAGCCGAGGCTCGGGCTCCACCACGCTGTTTTTCTGCCCGCTCAGCCCTTGGCCTTTCTTCTCAGCATGCCAAGCGGGGGCTCGTTAGTGTTCCCTCTTGTTAGGCTTTTGTGGCTCAAACCCATCCAGCTGCCAAACTGGAACAGAAAGGGCATCAAATCCCCACCCAGGGTGGGGGGAGCTGGTGGTGGTGCAAAACTTCTCCGTGCCTCCAGCCCAGCAGGAATTCAAACAGGTGATCCCAGAGAGGAAAGGTGGAGCATGCACGCATGTGATCTGCGTGTGCGGGAGCAGCATGGGAGCGCTGCCTGCGACGAGCAGGTGCTGCTTCAGCTTCATCCTAAAGAGAGCAACTTTGAGTACGTGTGACCCGAGACCAGTCCCCTGCGCGTGGATGTGCATGACACCTTTATGGCGCCACGTGCGCCCGCGACGGCCGTGGCGTGTGCCTGCTCTGTCGCGGGGACGCTGTCGCAGACAGAAAAGCTACAACATGGCACATACTGGCTTTAATTCTCAGCTGCCCTGCGCCTCACAACGTAATTTGTGCTGTTGCAAAGTTGGCTGTCAAATCCTACCGCTGCCAGGCTGACAGAATAAGCTATTATGTAAACTGAGGAAAACATGAGAATCGGGCCGTGCCTGTGCAGGAGCCACGCTTGCGAAGCGTGCCCGTTGCCCCTCGGGAGGGGGGTGTTTGCACAAACTTGCCACTTCCACCCGTGCGCAGGGGCTGGGTGCGCGGCAAAGCGTTACCGCGTCCCCACACCTATTTCCACAAGGGATGCGTGTTTCGCTTGCGCTCTTGCCAGATTCCAACATCGTTAACAGAAATGTACAAAGACATGTTAACAGGAGGTCCCCCTACCAGAGAAACCAGCGATGGAAAAGGCAAGCCATGCGCTCTCCCCCATCCCCTTAGCTTCAACCTTTGCCTGAGCCGCTATCGCCCCTTGAGCTGGCTACAAAGGTCTCTTCCCCCTACCAACTGCCCCAAACTCCGCCGAGTCAGAAAACTTGACCGCTGCTCTCCTCCACACCAAGAAGTCCTGCTACATCACGTTCAGCTCAGCTACACTCCATCCTTGCTCATGTCCTCATTCAGTTCAAAATTTCCCCTCTTTTTAAAGCCCTCCAAGGAGACGGTCCAAGGTCTTCTTTGGACATCCTTCCTCCCCGCTCCCCCATCTGTCTACATCCTCTCTCCACAGGTTTTCCACCCAGCACCAGAACCGTAGGTGCCAGAGCCACCTCCTCCTCCCCAAGTCCAGCTGCTTGGAACAGGCATTTTTTCTCCCTACCTCACAGCCTGACAAGTCTCCCTTCAAACATGATCTGATACTTCTTCCCCTCCTCTGACGATAAACCTCAGCCTTTCTCCCTGCTTCTCACATACCTCCATCACTGGACTCTGACTGTAAAGCATGCGGGATAAAGGTATCATGGAAAACGTTACAGCAAATCATGGGGTTTTGCTTTGATTCTTTCCCTGCTTATTTATTTATTTTTTCGAAGGGAGGTAACAAGTCAGAGAGAAGCTGGCTGAGATTTCTGCCGTACATTTTTTTTGCAGCAGCAAGATCCTCCATCTTCCTTGCTGGATTGAATAGGGTCTCAGGACAATTTAGACTCCCTCCCCCATCTCCCATTCCTGCTCATATTCTTCAACACATGATGCTCTCCTCCCAGCCTTGACTAGCAAAGCACATATCCTCACTCTCTCCCCCTTTTTCAGCTCCTGCCTCGCTTAGGTTCTGTCAGGACATTAGGATGACGAACATTTGTGCAGCTCAGATTCTTGTACGTTATTTTTTTTTAACAAAACAACTATAATCAATGAAACCTGAACGATGGCAAACGACAAACTTAAAAGACCTGGCGAGGATGCACACAGTGTACTGGGAGGCTTTCCGCATCTCACACCAAAAGGAGAAAAAAAAAAAACCACCCTCGAATTTTAACCAAACCCAGCGCCGATGCTGTAATGAGGCCGAGCGGGAAGATCAGGGTTTCTCTCCCCTCTGCTTTTATTATTTTTTTCCCCTTCTGCTCTTGCACATTATCACCTCACCAACAGTAGGTTAACAGCCACAAAACCTCCAGCAAGCAGGCAAGCAAGCAGGCTTCACACTGCTGCTCCCTCGCCGAGCTACGTATTTACTTGCTGATAAATGGCAATTGTAAATACATCTCGTTTAATCTCCCAACAGCCAGGAGGGAAAAAACATCTCCCATCCCCGCGGCAGACTTTCCGGGTCTGCCCGGCTCCGGAGGCACAGGGATGGAGGAGCGAGTGACAAAAGACCCCGGCTTTCCATCCTCCCCCGGGCCGCCCGCAGCGCCCCCGGGGCTTCACCCCGGCGCAGGGCAGCGGGGAGGGCGACCACCCCCCCGGCTCACCCCCTCCCGCCCCATCCTCGGCCAGCCACCACC
>VZTU01023065.1:31514-42676 GCA_013400835.1 Zapornia atra
GGGGGGAGGGGGGAAAATAACACCTTTTCACTACATGCATGTACAGTGTCTCGCATAGTAGTACCCCAACCCCAGCTGTACAGTTTAGGTGGCTGCTGTACAAGAAGTAGCATGTAACAGGGTGGTCTAGCCTCCACACACCGGAACAGACCTTGGCTTTCCCATCTACTGCACTGAAGCACTCCACTGTTCCCTCCTCTACACACATCTCAAGAATGCTTCAAACACCCAAGCAGCACCCTATGGTTACCCTGTTTCCTGAGCAGGAATACAGGCACACAGGCATACGGGAACACAGGAATACCTGTGCTGCAGAGATGCTCGGCGCGTGCAGGGTAGAGCGGATACCTTTTGGAGCACGCTGGGCATACCCTACACGTGCTGGGCATACCCTACACATGCAGATCATCTGGGGAGCACATGCACAGTGGGTGTGACAGCTCTTGGATTGGTCAGACATGGTGTGTACATGCTGTAGAGTTCGCCTCCCCAGTGTGCAGTGGACCTATTCTGAATTTCCGGATGCTCAGCAGCCCAGCTATCTGAAAAGCTTCATGGGCATGTGGAAGATCTGGATAAGCTTATGTAGCACTGAGATTTTATCCCAACAAAATTTCCAGCTGGAGAAAGACAAGATGTCCAATGAAAGCTCACGATGCTGAAACAGAAGGGGTGGTTTCATCTGCATCTGTGCAGCAGCCATGCACACCTCTCTTGTCCTGTGCTGCTCTGCCTTGCCTCGTCCTCACTCTTCTCAGTCAAGTGCCCAGGCTGTTCTGAAACAAGCTGCCCAGCCTGGTTGAGTCACCATCCCTGGCTGTGTTTAAAAAAAGGGTAGATCAGGTACTTAGGGATATGGTTTAGCATAGGGCAAGGACAGTTGGACTCGATGATCTTAAAGGTCTTTTCCAACCTTGTGATTCTGTGAAAGATGGGAGTTTTGTCTCTAGCTCTGCTACTCTGAGCTTGGGTGGCTCTCTGGGTCTCCCATCCTATAACACACAGGCTGGTTGTGACTGCTGCCTATCCCTCTGTCCCTTGGAGCAGACGTTTTGGAACGCAGTTCTTGGTCACATGTTGCAGCGCTCTGGAGAGCCTTTTTGCTCAGCCCCATTTGTTTTTTCCCCATGGTCAATACAACCCATCTAATTCATTTGCCACAGGCACTTCGTTCCTGGTCAGACCTCGGACAAAATATTCTTAAGAAAATCTCGGGAATCCCATTATTGCCAATTTTCAAGCCATCTGTTACTTTTCTTAAAGCCCCTGATCTTGGATTCCTGGGCTTATGCGAGAATCCCAGCCTTCACTAAAAAAGGAAAAGCAACTTTTCCAGCTCATGAAAGGCTCCAGCACTGGAATAGCAGAAGAGGGCTCTGAAGTGATTGTGTGTTTATTTTCAAGACAGATTTCTGAGCTCATGCCCTGATCTGCAGGTCCTGCCTCTCGGCAGGGGCTCTCTGGGGGCGACCGTGTGGTGTTTGCCTGTTTTCGGCTGAAGGCAGAGGATGGATGCGCCTCGGATTGGGCAAGAGAAGGGCAGCTCTGGAGAGGTATACCCTGAAGCCTTCTCAGCCGGAGGGGGGACCGTTCCTCTTGCCGTTGCATTGTTTGATGGTGGTGTCATGCACTGAGATGGTGCCGGTTGTGGTTGTAACCAGCAGGCGGAGCTGAGCTGAATAAACAAGAGCGAGCTATTCATAGCCACGAAGAGGGCAGAGCGCTCCTCTCCTAGCAACACAACCAGAAGAAGAGCAGAAGAGCTCTGCCCAACTGGGGAAGAAATGTGTGCGCGAAATGTTGATGTTCCTCCTCCCTTCCCGAGCAGTTCCCGCTCCATCACTGTGCCATGCCTGGGGACCTCTCACCTGCCCAGCGCCCTGGCTCCAAAACCTCTGTGTGATCCCAGTGATGCGCTCGTGCGGGTGGTGGCAAGGTCTGTTTTCTAGGGTTTGTCTAGTGAAAATGTCCTTTTCTGTTTACAAAAGACACAGGGATAGGAGGTGAAAGGCGGGGTGCACACCTGCGCTGTGGGCTGCGGCAGCCGGGAGCATCTTGTAAGGGCAGGAGGAGCAGGGATACACACAGCCCTGCTGTCTCTCTCAGGGTGAGTGCCGGACCATCCTTGGTCCAGAGTACCCACAGCCAGCTGGAGGGCTGCTCTGTCTTGGCGTTTCCCTACTCACTTCTCTTTATTAGAGGGATGGTTACATCAACACCTGTATGTCGGGCCTGGGGGGTGGGGTTTTGGGGGGTTAGGAAATCCTAGAGCATAGCTCTGGAAGCTTTGGCTACAGGTATGCTTGACGAAACCCATGGCGGGGGAATAATACCAGGCGAATGTGCAGGGAGGTTTTGCAAAGGAAGCCAGCACACCCAGCCGTTGGAAAAATTAGGCATGTAGTAGCAAGGTACTGACAAGTGTCCCACACAGCTGTAACACTGCCAGTAAACCAAGCGAAAGCATTTGTCAGCCCGTCCTTAGGAGGGTAATGAAGTAAGCACAACAGAATTTAGGGCAAGCAAAGAGGCCGGCATCCCTCGCAGGAGGTATCACCAAAGAGGAGTCAAAGTTTAAAAGAAAATATATACACAGACCAAAGGGCAGCCAGTCCCTAATGAAGAGCATCCCTTGGTGAAGACATACAGCCTCTGGGAAGGACCGAGCCAGCCTTCGTCCTGCTGCTGCATTGTAATGACAGACACAGAGTCCTCAGCCCTCAGCACCGCGTGCCCGTGATTTCACCATTCCACACACAGCACGAATGCCCCCAGATCAGCACCCGGGTATTTTGATCCCTGGCACACCGTCTTGAGCAGATTGTTGACAGACATCTTAGTTTTCCAGCAAGTTTTNGTTGGAATAATCATCGGCACAATTACAAGGTCTATCTGAGCGCTGCGTACTAGGCTTCCAGATCTCTTGCAAAACATGCTGCCACTTGAACTCCAGGAGTAATTATCTTTTATGGAGTTTGGCGAGTAGAGAGGGCCTCGACTCATAGTTTGCCATTTGGTTACAAAGTATTTTGCTAAACAGCAGGAGAACGATCGAGCCCAGGAATCCTGGGTTCCTCTCCTTGCCTATAGGGCCTGGAGGTTAAAAGAGCAGAGGGGCCGGCGCCAGAGTCACGTAGGTGTACCCCATCCACAATAAACGCAGAGTAGCTGAAGGGGTAAGAGAACTGTAGTCTAGTCTCTGCTTAATCTGGCACTGCAGGAGGGTTGGGCGTGTGTGGGGGGGAGGGTGTCACAGACTGAACCCTCCATCGGCAAATAAGGTTAGGAGGTGCCATGAAATGTAAGTGGAATAGCAGTAGGGAAAGCCGGGGATGGGAGTTGTGCTTGCTTCCTCAGCACAGCCTCCGAGTCTGCAGGAAATTCAGCCTGGGAGTCTTGCTCAGTGTACCTAATGCAGCTGAAAAAGCAGAAGCCTGGTAGAGCTGAGAGTCCATCATAGAAACAGTGAGACCAGGGAGAGCAAAGGAAAAGGAACAATAGATTTAATGCCTTCTCCATTTGTATTTAAATAAATAAAGCTGCCAATACAAGGCTTTAGGCACCTTACCACACAATTAACGCAACCAAAGAGAAACCAAACTATGCACCACTCCCAAGCAGCTTGAAACTATTATCCAGAATGTGCTCTGTCACCTCCCAGAGGAAAAAAAGGACTTGCTCAGGCCCTCCCAGCCTCTGTCCTCAAAAGGTGCTGCTTGCACTACTCTTGCCCCGTGGACTTCAGCTGGGAAAGAGGGACAGCATGGCCCCCACAAAGAGCTGCTGCCCTGGCGGGGACCCCACT
Organism: Zapornia atra; assembly: GCA_013400835.1. Classification (NCBI taxonomy): domain Eukaryota; kingdom Metazoa; phylum Chordata; class Aves; order Gruiformes; family Rallidae; genus Zapornia; species Zapornia atra. The sequence continues at coordinate 35,320 of VZTU01023065.1, forward strand.
CACCTGCCCACGGGCTGAGGAGGCAGGTGATGATCCTAGTGCCTAGTGTAACAGTGCCTAGTGCCTGGGAAGGGGGTGTAACGTGCTCCTTTCTCTGGTAGTGCTTAGCAGGAAAAATGTTGGCTTACCCAAGATCCTGTTGACACTGAAGAATATTGTTGGCCCCAGCATAACAAGCTGAAAAACGTCTGTGTCCTAATGAAAAAAAGAAAACAACAACAACAAAAAAAGAAGCTATTTCACGGCAGTTATTTCACTCGCAGGAGTGTTACACGCTCCAAGCTCGTTAGTGTTTCCCCCCCCACCACCACCAGGCAGCCTGAATTGTTTCTGGTTCCCATTAGCATCTCTTGCCCAATGCCGCAGCTGCACACACACGCCCCCCTCTCCCCGCCGGCGGGGCTGGGGCTGGAGCTGACAGCCCTGCAGCTCCCAGCCCGCAGCTCAGCAGGGACCCTCGGCCGCCTTCCCCCTGCCGGCACCCGCCTCGGGCAGGGCTGTGCACGTTTCGGGTGCCGCCCCTGGGTGCTCGCAGGGTGACGGATGCCTATCCCACCAGCAGTGGTTACCTGACGGGTAGAGGTCAGCGCTGGGTCCAGGCGGATGAGCCTAGAGCAACCGCTGCTAACCAGGGACGGGGCTTCCAGTAACCAAGCTCCAGCACTAAACCAGTTGCTGTGTCCCTCTCAGAGCCAGGGCAGAGTGCTCCAGTCACCTGCAAGTTTGTGCGGTAGGAGGGTCACTTGTGTCCCCTCTTGCCAGCCCAGCCTTTCACCCAGGAGCCCCTGAGGGGGTACGGTGCTGCAGGGTGACCTCAGGGGCACCCATCAGGCCAGGACAACAGATCAGGGACGGGGATGAGGCTGAAGATTGGCATGTACCTGTGTGTGTGATGGTCCGAAGAAACCTAGCAAAGCTGAGGCGTACAGCTAGGACCCGGGGAAAGAAGGCAGAGAGGGGACAGTAGGGGAACTAAAACTTCAAGCTGCTCACTGGTGGCTTATTACCAATTTTTTTCCCCACCCAAATATCTGTTGCTATTATCAAGCAAATGAAGAACCACAGTTACTGGAAAAAACCCTCTGCTGCAGTGATGGCTCTCTGCTATCATTAGCCTGTGCTACCTGCTCCAGATTCAGCATGAGCTGGTATCTGCACCATCTAGGTGACTGCAGAGGTGCCACGGTGCAAGCCCAGACTGGCATAACCCACGGTGCTGAGCACTACCAGGTCAAAAGAAAGAGCCTGCCTGTGTGGGCATGGTAAGGACCAGCCCAGTAGCTGGTTTTCCAGACCTCTGGCAGATCTGGTGTGAAAAGGAGCGCAGTATATGTGAGCCAGGTACAGGAGGCTGACATTGCCTCCAGCCTTGGTAGCCTGGCAGAACTTGAAAGCACAAGCAGTCTTCAACCACAGATAGTGGTTTTGCTAGGTTAATCCTTATATCTCCTCATCTCTGGCCCTGCCCTCATGTTTGACCTCCGACCATCAGCCTTGACAAACACATAAAGTTCTGTGGGATGAAATGACAAAGAGGAGGCTTTCAGCACTCCAGTTACTTCAATTTGTCTTTGGGTTCTCTACAGGTTGACAGTCACCAATAATAAATAACTGGAGTGGTCCATATGAAGCAAGGCAGGGTCATCAAACCAGGGGCAGGCCCAAAGCTACTTGGGAATCATAGTTAGATACATCTCTACAGTGATGGGAATGACACCTGGTGACAAGGGGAATCCTTATGAAAGATACACCTCATGCATCTGGTAGGCCACCCAATGCCACGGTGGGCTAATCTGCATGGTCCTGCAGCGTTTGCCACATTGGTGACACTGACACAAATGTAGTACAGAGACTTAGCTCTGCTGCTGACAACTTAGTATCAGAGCATACAAGCATAGCAGAGCTGGTGGGACATGAGTCAGCTTGGGTCCAGTACTAGTCCTGCTTCCTCAGTGCAGCAGTGTGCCTTCTGTAACAAGGCTTACCCTTATTACTCTGTGTACAGCTTCAAAAAGCTGCCACAGCTCCATAGGATCAAGGCCAGAGCTTTGAACTCTACAGGGCTTCATGGTGCTGCACAGGCAGGGCAACTTGGGTCTTTCAGTTCTGGGCCCCTCAACATAAGAAGGACATTGAGATCCTGGAGTGAGTCCAGAGAAGGGCAACCAGGCTGGGGAAGGGGCTGGAAAGCAAACTTTACAAGGACCAGCTGAGGGAACTGGTGTTGTCTAGCCTGGAGAAGAGGAGGCTGAGGGGAGACCTTATCACTGCCTACAACTACCTGAAAGGAGGTTGAAAAGAGGTGGGTGTTAGTCTCTTTGCCCAAGCGACAGGTGATAGGACAAGGGGAAATGGACTCAAGCTGTGCCAGGGCAGGTTCAGATTAGACATTAGGAAGAAGTCCTTCACTGAGAAGGTTATTGGGCATTGAAACAGGCTGCCCAGGGAGGTGGTTGAATCACTAACCCTGGATGCATTTAAAAGACAGGTAGAAGAGGTGCTCAGGAATATGGTTTAGTAGAGGACAGGTACAGTTGGACTTGATGATCTTAAAGGTCTTTTCCAACCTAGTGATTCTGTGATTCACTGGCACGGACACCCTTGCACCACCTTTTGTGTGACAGTGCCAAGATGTTTGCAGTATGTGGAAGGAGCAAAAGGAGGAATGAGTGATGTCAGGAGGGCTCACCCCAAAGTGATCTCAGGTACGCTTTGTCACCTGCCCCACTGCCAGGTATGCCTCAGCATGCACACCCACATACTCCCAGCCTGGCAGTCATCGTGGTGTGCTCCCTCTGTGAGCACTGCCAGGCTCTGAGCCTCCTCCTTGAGTTTCCATCAACTGCCAGGAAAGCTCCTGCTCTGTTGTCCCTGGTGGCCAGAGCTCACGTTTGGCAAGCGCAGCCCAGCAATCCCATGGGAAGGCATGCTTAAGTAGAAGAGCTGAATATATCTCCTCCCTCATCCAGCAATTATTTTGCTTCCTCTCCTCATCCTAGGTCCCCAGCCTGAGTGCCTCTGCCTCCTCGCACGCTGGATGCAGTCCCAGCAGTGCTCAGCCCTGTGTGTCAGCGGGGAGCGCAGGCAGCCGCAACATCAGGCACGATCCCTGATCCCAAACAGCACCAGCTGTCACCGCCTCCACCCACTGGGACTCGGTGGAACGGGGTTTCTCCAGTTCGCGCGTTCTGGCCACCCCGAGCCTCAGAAACCCATCCGAGCTGTGCATTACTCAGCAAGCCCCAGCCCCAGCCACCCTCCCAGCAAGGACAAGCCACAGTCACTGTGCTGCCTGCTCGGGGGCAGGCGGCGGGCGAAAGAAGGGGTGATCGTCCGGTGGGTCAGGGGAGCTCCTGGCAATCTGTCAGCAGGCCCCTGGGCAGCAGGCCCAGCCTATCCACATTACATGCTGCTGGCTATCCCCACGCAGGTGCCCAGCAGAGCTCCCCGGGAGCTCCAGAGTTGTGCCTGGAGGAGAGGGTGAGCCCAGGCAGGTAGTGTGGATGTACTGATGTACTGAGCCCCCACAGGACCATGCATGGAAAGAAACCTTCTCTATCAAACATGTAGCCTTGAAATAATATGGGGCAACCTCGTCCAGTACAAGGTGTACTCTAAATACTGTAAGGTTTGATGCCAAAACTATGCTACTTAGAACAGAAGAGCCCGGTCCACTTCTGGTGCATTTCTGCAGGAGTCTCTTCACTGGCTCCAGAGAAGTTGGACTGGGTCAGGGGCTGAGGGAAAGAGAAGAGACGGGATGCAATGCCACCACGGTGGAATCTACCTGCCCTCGTCAAAGCCGCGGGGCTGTTCTCCTGGAGGCAGAGATAGCAAAGGAAGAGAATTGAGGAAGGGACGAACTGACATCTGGAGCTATCTGGCTCCATAATTCTTTGCTTCTCTGGTATTTATTGTTTGTACAGCAGCAGCGATTAGTGCCCCTGCCAATGTCAAGGCCTCCCTGCACAAGGCACTGAATAGGCATAATGAGAAACAGCTCCTGCCCTGAGCAGCTTGACTGAAGAGAGCCAGGGTGCAGGGAAGGGGGACGAGGATGGGAACCCACTGGTTCACAGTGGCAGGGGCCAGGGGAAGAGCTGGGACATGGACACGGCTCTCCCTGCCTCCCTTCTCTCCCTCTCCCCCAGCCCAGTGCCCTCGGCAATGAAACCACACGGACACTCCTCCACAGCTCCGTGCGGCTGCAGAGTTAATTAGTTAGGTCTGTGAATTAGTTAATTTCCAGGAGCGGTTCTTTCATTACAAACACCACGCAGCAGGCATTTTACATCTACAGCTACAAGAGCAGCCTCTAAGCCCACAACCCTTTTGTCAAGAGTAAAAACAGAAAGCAGTCGCAGTGGATGGGAAGAGAGTCAGGAACACGGCGAGGGCAGGGAAAGATGGGAGCACTACAAGCTCTGCAGAATAATGGAGGCTTCAAAAATATCCAATTATTTCCAGAGCATGAGCGTCCTGCTTGTTTCGGCACAGCGAGGTGGGAAAGAGAGTGGCTCAGGGCTACATGCAGCCTTCTCTATCAGTTATGTGAATTCAAGCACCTCAGACTCACTCCTACGTAATTTGGGAGCACATCCTACCCCAGAAGTCACATCTTTCCCCACTAACTTAAGCTGAACAAGGCCCTTGCCATTTCCATCCCACTGGACTCCGGGGGGTCCAGCAGTGCGGGGGCCCTAGTGAGGCGACATGCCCCAATGGCGAGGGGCAGGCAAGGCAGAGGAAGACACCTGTGGGCAGGGGTGGTGGAAAGGGGCAACAGCTGCAACCCCCAAGAGTCCCTACAGAGGAGTGATGGGGAATGCCAGGTCAAATCATCCTTGGGAAAGGACTCCTCTGGGGGATGAGAGGCCGCAGGAGGGACTCTCAGAGAAGGGGGCAGCTCCAGGCATGAGGAGACCTGTGCTCTGGCCAGGTCAAAGCTCAGGGCAGCCCAGTAACCCGCCTCCAACTGCTGTGAGCAGGAGATGCTGGAGGACAAGGTTGGGCCAGCAGCCTTCCCGCTGTCCGTCCTCCCAGCCTGATCTAAGGCTATTTGCCTGCAACTGGGGTGGCAGTGGGTGTGCAGCCTGCTCAGGCAGGGCGCTGAGCGAGCGTAAGCGGGGCTGAAGGGAGCACTGCCGTGCAGTCACCGCACGTGACAGGCGTGGAGTGACTGTGAGGTTGGAGGTCTCTGGGGTGTGAAGAGGCAGAGGCATTCAGGCTAGGGGAGCTGGAATGAGGAGAGGAAGCAAAATAATGGAAAGGAGAGATTAGGAATGGAGAAAAGGGAGATCGATATGTGTCTAGGAGATAACGGAGTAGGGAAGGAAGAGGCTTTGGTGAAAGGTGGTGGTGGAAGAACAAAGCAGAATAAAAGAGAGGCGGCATGAGAAAGAGCATGAACAGAGTCAGGCTGAAATAAGAGACTGAAATAATGGCGGGGAGAGCACCTCAGACAGCCTTCAGAAAGGAGCGAACAAAGAGAAGAAAAGAAGGGGGGGGGAAAATCCCATAAAATGCAAGGGAAAGAAGTGGATATCATTTTATCACTGAGTGTAAGGTGACACCGGGGTGTAGGAACCCTGTGACTTTAAACCACAGGCAGAACAGTGAAATTCCCCAACACGTGCTTGCACACCACAGACAAAAATAACCAGGGGATGAAGGCCTGTGTGGGTGATCCCCAGAAGCACGGCCCACCATCTTTTGTACATGTTTTTGTGCTGGGCCTGGAGCTCAGGCACAGATCCACCCCAGGCAAGAAACCCTGTGCTGGTGCCTGCCTGGCTCTGCAGCCTGCCAGGGAGGGATGCTGCTGCCCTGCAACTGTGGATATCAGCCATGGAAGCCTAAGTATCCAGCCTGCGGGGAGCCAGGACGCTGAATATGTTGGACTGCTTTGAACAGCGAGGAGCTTCATCTCCTCACCTCAGGTGCTCTGCCTTTCACCTACGCCGAAGGCTTAAGTCAGCCACGGGGAGACAATGTGAACGCCATACAGGGTCTGCCTTGGGCTCCCCAGGATAAGCACAAGGCTGGCCTCAACACATAAAGAGGGGAATCCAAACACCACATACCCGTGGTCCCTGCTCCAATTCTCCCAAAAGGGTACTAAAATCAATTTCCCCCTATAACTTCCTTTTTAAAACATTGCTGGCTGGCTGGGCTGGAAAACGTGGCATGGGAAGGGTCTGTGGACATCTTGCTGAGCAGAGGGAAGAGGGGCGAACATCAGAGAACAGAAATCACATCCCTTGTCATACAGGCGCCACCCAGGAAGACCAGCCTGCTGCTGCTCTGGAGGAGGGCTTGGGCAGGGGAGGGTTTGCATGCCCTGCCACATGCAGTGGGATTTCTTCACTGAGGGGATCAAACGCATCGTTTGCAGCTGCGATTATCAAAGCCAATCTTCTGGTTTCGTTGGTCAGACTGAGGAAATCTCCCAAGTGCTTGTACTGCTAAAATAAGATCTTGTTCCCTGGAGATTATGCGGAGCCATCTCTTTCCAGGCACATTTTGTTAGCAAGGGATTAACTAGGAATGTTGACATTTAGGTTGTTGTCACTGCGCATTTGAGGCTGAGTGTACATTAATTACAGGGCAGTACAGCTCCCAGCCTCAAAGCTCCTTTTTACCAGGAGGAGGGACACGGGGCTGTGCATTCCCTGTGTGTGAGTGGAGTCTGACCCACAGGCCGCTCCAGCTGGGATTCTCAGGGGGGCAGATCAGGGGACAAGAGAGAGTCCTGTGCTTCAGAGGCCGCCTCAGCAACCACCACGCTGGGGTGAGTGGGGCAGCATGCACTGATCATGGCCACTGTTGGTTTAGGTACCCTGCAGGCATAGGCAGGCATAATTTTTTTTATATTTAAGGAACTGGGCAATTACCAGACGTTCTTTGTCTGCACAATGTATTGATCTCCAGAAGAAAAGGGGGATTTTTTTTTTTAAAAAAGGATGATGCTGCTTTAGTGATTTGGCATGTGCTCTTGGCGCCTGGGTGGCAGGTAATGTTCTGGGGGGGATGGGGGGTTCTCCTTCCATCCCAAAAGATCCCCCCATCGGTAACCAGCCTAGGCACCTCAGATGACTGAACCAGAGCAGCTCAAAATATCAGTGCGAGCATCCATCAAATCTCATTCACGCCGGATTTCAAATCTCATTACGGTCCCGAAAAAGGCAGGGGCGGGAGAAATCAGCAGCTTTGTTACTGCCCCAGCATTTCCAGCGCCTTCAAAGTACCGCAAGAGGAATGGTGCCTCGGCGCAGGGACATATGGCAGCAACAGAAAAAGCTGCTCCGGTGCAATTGTTCAGCTCCATTTCGTGGAGAGAGCTGCACAGAGGGAGGGC
>VZTU01023065.1:43302-62299 GCA_013400835.1 Zapornia atra
CCCATCCCATCGCATCCCATCCTATCCCAGGAGCCCTGGTTACCCAAGTAAGGGCAACTGGATAGATACGGGAGCCCAGGTTAGCCGGTAAGGGGAACTCTGGGTAGGTAAAATGCTCCCAGGGGCAGTGAAATGGAAAACCCCCAGCTTTCCTGGAGAGATTTAGAGAGAACTAATGTATCCTTTTCACTGTGCAGGCAATGTAGCACCACCGCCAGAGGGAGAGAGGAAGGGTTCACCTGAGGAAGACGCACGCAAGCTTGCAGACCACCTCAATGGCAGACCTCAGCCTGCCCTGTAGCTTTGCTCTCAGCACAGGAGACACAAGGATGATCTATGGCGTCATCCTGTGTGATAAGGGATAAGGCCCAGCAAGGGACTTGGGTGCTGTGATGAGAAAGGCCATCGGAACTGAACGGGTCTTACTCCTGCCTCAGTGGAGAGGGGCATCCTTGCTTATAAGGGATAATGAGAGGCAGCCACAGTTGAATCATTAACCAAGTAGTACAAGCTTTGTGCCTTTTACTGTGTTTATTTTTTCCCCTCTCTGTGCAAGGCACTTCCTCGCTACTCCAGCTTCTCCAAGCAACGTGAGTCACATGAGAGGCCAATTCCTCCTGGAGAACTGCCCTCCACCCGGTGCTGGGTGCCCTTGTGCTGGGTATCAGGCTCAGCAGCAGCAGCAGCATGGTGGTTAACTGCCCCCTGAGGCCCTCCCACCTGGGTGCAGAGTGAAGAAGGCAACTGCCTGTTTACAGCGGGAGGGTGCAAATTAGCCTTCTGGGAGAGCCACGCTGCTAATCTCCCAGCAGCTCGGGGCTGGGCAGGGAGGCGGGGGGAGACCTCCAGCTGAGGAAAACAACCAGGAAGGCGAGTATCTGCCATTTCCTAGGGGGAAAGGATTCAGAGGAGAACTGTCTCAGTCTATTAACTGATGCTGGCTCCTGTGGAGAGATGGTGGCACACTGGTTTGCTTCAAATGGTCTGTTTCCCTCTCTAATACCACCTTCAAGCATTCAGACCCAGCCACGTAAAACCCCCCTTCCTGCTACCTTCTACAGCATGTCTCTCACTGGCAATTTTATTTTCATAACGGGAGACCCGAAGCGGGGTTTGCAGTAAATGGAAAGAACCGTGTCCATTTGCATGGTTGCATAATCACGTTACACAGGGATCTCTCAGACGCCGGAGAGCAGAGCGAGAGCGAGAGAGAAAAGTGGGACGTCACGAGCGGGAGCCAGAAGCCAGATCTCTCGATGAGATCAAGGAATAGATGTGAAGTCAGTCAGATGGAGAAATGTCTGGATATCTCTCCCAAACAGCGAGAGTCACAGGCTCAGCTCGGAACATAAACAAAGCAAGATGTTTCTGGGGGTTGGGCTGGGTTTTGTATAAACTCTGTTTCCTCTTCCATCATTGAAACCGGATGAGAAGAACAGCCTGTAGCCAGGATCCTTTGCCTCTCTGCTGAGGGTTTGCACAGGGCTCAATTCCCAGGGCGGTCAGGCCAGGACCTTTCACCGACATCATATGCGCTGCGGAGTGAAAGAAAAATCGCCCCCGTCTGCGCTGCAGCATGAGAAGCTGAAGCTGAGCATCGCTGAGGAGCAGTATTATGTGTTCCAGAATGCACGTTTCCCTCTTACTAAATGGTAATTTACCAGCACTGGCAATTTTCCCTTTCGGATTCCCTGGTGACCATCGGTTAGCCCAAGCCTCAGCCTGGGGTCACCAGAACCGCAGCCCTCTGAGACAGAAAGCATCACTCCAAACGTCAACACTATTAAACCAAAATGGCAAATTTTCACGGAAATGAAATATTCTCTGAAAGAAGGGAAACCAAAACCAGGCAAGTGCAGCGTGTCCTTTCCAAGGATGCAGAATTTAGTTTCGAAACATCACATCACCCATTCCATATCCCATCAACCTAAAACCTCCGCCTCCCCCTCCCCTCACCCTGTTATTTGTTCTGATGTCAGTAGCAGGAGGGTGGAGAAGCATCCCCACAAACATCTTGTGGTTCACTTTGTAACTCAGGCACTGCCGTGAAGTTTTTTAAAAAATCTAGGGCATTTACCCATCCAAACCATTTGAAATGTTTAACCATCTGAAGGATTTCTCAGCCTCTTCCTGGAGTGTGAAGTCAAACATCGCCCATCCTGCGGAAGAGGGGAGAGTGGGAGGACATGTTTTTTCACATGTTCTACCTCCTCGCCTCCTTTGCATAGTCTGCTTTCTTGCCTGTGGAGTAGGTAGCGAGTACAGTATTTAAAGGTCTGTCCTCAGCCAGAGAGGACACTGGAGCAACAAGTGCCTGTTCCAAAGTAACTGCCTTACCCCGAGGTTTGCAGAGGACAGCAAAGCTGCTGTCGCCAGCCCCAACCCCGTTACAGAGCATAAAAGGCCAATGTGAGGGGCACAAAGAGAGCCTTTCCTCCCTGGGCAACCCGCAGCATATGGCTGCAGGAGCTTGCAGGGTTTCCAGTGGCACGGAGCACGGCTGCCAGGGGCTGCCTTCCCTTTGATGCTTGGGCCTTTTTGCAGCATTCGGGAAGCGTGAGGAGGCAACAGGCAAAACGCGAACCTGGCCCGCTGTGCTCGCGTTGAATTCCTCGACATGTGGTGTTCCGTGCGAGTGGGATAGCTGTCAGACGTTGCCTCCTGAGGACACGTTCCTCGGTGGGCTCAGGCTGCTCAGAAAATCCTGTATTCCTCCCCCAAGCCAGGCAGCTCCTGGTTACCCGTCTCCGCACGGCTGTGCCAGATTCGGCCTGCTGCAACCATGCCATGGAATTTCGGGTGTTTATCTGTGCCTCTGGGCTGGGCGCAGAGACAGCTTAGCTAGATGTGTCCATCCTTTCACACCCTCACCACGGCTGCAGACTCCCAAGAGAAGCACCTAAACCTCCCTGGGGACCATGAGCAGTCCTGAGAGTGGGGCTGAAAAGTAAACTGAGAGGGGGATGTCCATGGTGCATGCTGCTGTGGAGGGGAGGGATACCTGAGTGACCTGCAAATGAACTTGCTCAGGCTCTGGAAGCAGACTAGGAGGTACATACAGGTGCTGCTGCAAGCCACTTGACAGAAAGCAGGATGCGTTTTTGCGCTAGAAAGGATGGGTAGCTGTCTTACAGATTTTGCAGGAAGTAATACCTTGCAAACCCATTGCTTGAGATGCGAGGAGCCACGTTATCTGCAACACAAAGATGAACAGGACCTTTGCACTGAGTTTCCTACTAGTTTTCTGGTTGGGATGTCAAGAGAAGGAGTGAGACAGTCTATTTTCATTATGAGAGTCTTCCTTGTTGGCATGGACTCTGCCACATACACCTTATACACTGAAACAGGCATTAAGGAGGGGAAAGCTCTGAGTAGGACTCAGTGAGAGACCTTTCAAAGCTGCTACAAAAAGCTAATATTCCAGCAAGGTCATACCGTGGTCCAGGCAAAGGGGGTGGATTGATGTTGTGAAGGGGCAGGATTGGGGAGGGAAGGTGACTTTGCCCCTGCATTGCTCAGAGGATTCTGCTCTGCTTGTGGCTGAGTATGTCGTCCGGATGGCACCCACGAAAGCGGTACAGAAGAGCACAAGGAACAGGCTCACTCCCGTCGAAGCACAATCCACCTTGCTGCAGCAGGAAGTCTGAGCAGGACAGCTTTGGTAGCAGGGGGACACCCCAGAAGTTAGGAGAGCAGTTAGGGATTGCTGATGGTCAAGACTGACATTAGGAGAAGACGTGCCAAGGACGTCACCAAGGCACGCAGCCATAGAAATGCTTCTCACTGCATGCTCTTCATGATACACAAGTAGTGTAAACGTCAGGAGACAGCGTCAACGTCGTCATAAGCCACGACAGCCAGCAGGACAGACTCCCTGCCAGGATAAGTCATGCTGAATCAGAGCTGCACAATGAGGCCAGCACAGGAAATGGCTTTCCTGTTTCACAAACTTTTGCCAGTGCAGCTGGAAGAGTGGTGGGCAAATAGCAAGTGTCTGTGAAACAGGCTGCCAAGGGAATAGTAACACTTGACTGTACTGAATCAGCTCTAAAATCGGGCACTTTCCTCATTAGTATCACCACAGAGATGACCAAAACCATGAGGAAGAACAACACCCAAAGGCACAGGTGATGTGGAAAGCCTAGGAAGATGGATGCCATTGTTAAGGTTTGATTTCCTATTTGTGCAAAGGTGGGTTTATTGCAATCTACTGGCAAAAAGGATGCAAAAAATAATCAATTTGTAGACAGTGGGAATATCCTGTGGAAAAAACCCTTAGATTTTCTAAAGAAGTTTCCAAACAATGGGCCAGATCTCCTTCAAAGTGACATTTAATCAGAAGAAAGAAATGGAACTACTCAGATTTAGTAAGGAAGTGATCCCATTGTTCAAATGTTATTTTGTTTTACTGGTGTGATGAGAAATTGGCTCACTCTGGTTTGGATTTTTCCAGACTGGCACAGGACAGGTACAGCAAACAAAGAATACCAGCAGGACTATAAATGGAAGAGAACTGCAGTTTCTATGCTTAGGTATGCCTCTTTCTTATGTAGCAGAACAAAACATAGAAACAAACAAACAAAATAAAAGGGTGAGTGGTGGAGCTATGTTGACATAAAGTTAGGACTGAGAGTATGTGTTGGTAAATTTAGGGTCACATGCATCGCAGAGCACTGTAAAGCTGCAGAGCTTAACACTAACTTGGATAAAACCCCCACCAAACCAAACCCAACCAAACCAGGAAATACCATAGCCCTGGAAAGGCAGAGCTAAGGGCACCCAAAATAATGTGTTTTTGTTGCACAGTGCCAGCGTTGACCAAGATCATGATTACAGTTACGTCGTTTTGATGTTTGAGGGCAAGGACCCTACCTTCTTCTGCCAGCCAGCACGGTAATTCCCCATGGCAGTGAGAATCCATCTCTGCATTTTCAGACACATCTTCTTTGCTTCAACCTTGAGCTTGAATTGCACATCAGTTAGTTACTTCACCCACAACAGTTTTAGATGAACTTTAGGTATCCATCTTCATCAATGTATTTTCCAAATCCCTTCCGTAATTTCAACGTTTGAATGTTCACAAGGATGTGCATTTCGTGTAAGATGAGCTCTGCTGCATCCAAGACCTCACACTCTCTGATTCCAACCTGTCCCACATGGGTATTTATTTTACTTTAAAGCAAAGCAGCTCAGCTTTGTTGTGTAGACGGTCCTTATATTTTCTTGTTTTTGTGAATTTGTATACAGATAAACAACATTCAGGATCTGACATTTCACTTTGATTGCAAGTTGCTGTAATTAAGAACCAAAGCTTTATGAATTTTAATCATCAGCTGTAAGTGGTACATTATCTCTAGTTCACAATGAAAGCAATCAAGTGGACAAGATATTTTTAGAGACATTACTGTGGTAATATTACATTAAGTAGCAGTTAGTACACTATTTTCACACCCAGTGATTTCACACATTAATGCGGCTATAGATCAGCGTTAATGACAAGAGAAAGTTATTTTTCAAGTAGCACGAGAAGGGTGGTTAAAAGAGCTACTGGGGATTCGTGCTTCAGCAGCAGGAGGGGGACCTCAGTGGGGCTGCAGATGAAGGCGCTCCAGCAGCAGGGGCTGCTCCCACTTTTGCTGGCAGAGGCAGCAGCCCCTGTTGTCCCAAGTGGGTTTGGATTAATGACAGGGGCAGCGTTTTCTCCCTGCTTCTTGGGAGGGAAAGAGGGATGGGAGGAAAGAGAAAGGGAAGGTGAGGTACCCCGGTGCAGTCTCTTAAGCCCAGAGCTGGTGAGAGAATTCACATACCACATCTTGCCCAAGACTGCCAGTTTGGCAACACGGCACTCCCCCCTTGCAAGGAGGGCACGGTACAGAACAAGTCAGAAACAGCCCACGGCTCTGAGGATGAAAAAAAAGGAGGCAGGGAGTCTGGCACATTTGAAAGTTTCAGTGTATGCCACTCCACATGGGTATGACAACAGTGTCTAGATAAACCTGTAAATACAGACTTCTCCTCTTTCAAGGCAGGAGGAACTAACGCATAAAGCACATGGAGCGCATTTAAGGTGCTGTTGTCCCACTGAAGGATGCCAGTTCATCCAAAAATTGTTTGCCTGAAACTTGGGTTAATGAGAAATGCTATTCTGGGAAGGAGAAATTCTTCCTTCTTCCTGGAGTCTCAGATCTGGGATAACAGGAGAGGTTCCAGCAGCCTCACCCCAGACCTGCAGGCCATTCTGTTTTGCTGCCGAAGTCCTACAAGGAAGGCAGGGCTGGGATTCAGAGAGCTCAGCAGCTAGTTGTACCAGAGAGATAGCATGCTACGTTGTCCATGTGTCACAGTCACAGACAGTTGTCACAGCATCTTGTAGCTGGATGAAAAAGCCCTCACAGGAAGCCAGTCCAGCTCCACAGAAGGTGGCACTCTAGAGGCTGACACCTCTGTACTTGCTGACACCAGCATCATGGCAGCACTTTGTGAGACCCAGTTCTAACCACCTGGTTATGCAGGCCAGCTGTTGATGGCAGGCCATTCAGAATATGTATCCAGATGTGGTGATGCAATGGCCTCTTCTGCTACTGTCCCTCACGCGGCACCAGTTACATCCCTGTAATGGGCCAGCCCTCAAATTCAGTTCAGAATTAGCTGATGCTAGTACAGAAAGATTGGACCACTACTGCAATATGGGAATACCGATCAGACTTACATACTCATCAAAACATCCCTTACAATGCTTGCCTTACTTTCATTATGGGGTAACCCCAGCAGCTCTGCTGCCGAACACCCTGAAGTCAGAGCACCAGCAGAGCTCCAGGTTCTGTCCTCCCAAGTCAGAGAGGAATCCTACATTTGAGCAACAGGCAGTGCTCTCTGACATACTTGTAAACTAAAGAATTGGTTTTATTTCTCAGGATCTTACAGATGTCTTCAGAAAGCAGCATTGAAGTACATACTGGTGGCTTGATGGACAGACTATATTCACAGAATCACAGAATCGTAGGGGTTGGAAGGGATCTCCAGAGATCATCGGGTCCAACCCCCCTGCCAAAGCAGGTTCCCTAGGAGAGGTCGCACAGGTAGGTGTCCAGATGGGTCTTGAATATCTCCAGAGGAGACTCCACAACCCCCCTGGGCAGCCTGTGCCAGGGCTCTGTCACCCTCACTGTGAAAAAGTTCTTCCACATATTGGTGCGGAACTTCCTGTGCTCCAACTTGAGTCCATTGCCCCTTGTCAGAAGTGTCTCCACAGTGCACGCAAAGGCTGTAAAATCTGGAGAGAAAGGATGTTGAAGTAAGAGATAGGAGAGGAAAAGGCTACCTGAGAAGCTGAGGAAAGCACACACTGTGAATATTCCTACACAGAAAAACACAGTATGCTGTTTGCTCATTGCCTAGCTTTTGAAACTCTGCTGGGTTGTTTCCATGTGAAGAAGAAATCAGAAGCATCAGCAAAGCATCTCTTGATAATGCAGCCTCTGCCCTTGGTTTAAGACTTGTTTCCCTGCCCACTGTGGAGACACTCAAAGGCAGGAGGTTTCCCTGACCAGGAGTGGGAGGCTACCTTTGGAGCCAGCGCTGGCCCTTGCCCCTCTCCAGGCCGTGCTCCCACGGGCCATACCGGAGGCGACTGCCCGGCTGCCTGGCATTTGAAACTAATGGCTTCCCTTGTGCTGGGGGCTGTGGCTTGGGGCACTGGCTTCCTCCGTGTCTTCTTCCACTGCGGGAAAGAAAATGCAATTGCTTCATGATTAGGTCAGAGTGGGGATGATTTACACAGCCGCCTTTGCCTGTAATTAAAACCAGAAAATGATAGGAAAACATTAACAATAATAATAATGGATAAAGCGTATAACCCAGTGAAAGCATTCTTAATTACCTACATATAGAGAGGGCTGCACTTAGATCACTCAGGGCTTTCTTCACCACTTCCTTTTGCCTTTCTAGAGTTAGTTACGTGTAAAATGCTAATTTGGCATCAGTTGGTGCACACAGAGGTGTCTGTGCTAAGTGTGAGAGACACAGGGAACAGACAACCTTTCTTTCTTCCTTCCCCTTACATCAAAATACAAATTCCTCCTTTGGAATGCTGTACAACCTGGGCTCGATTCGGTGCCCTGTTGATGGTGGCACCACACATGGATGCTTTGGAAGAACTTGTAAGACTGTCCCCAAGAATGACAAAGTCGTTGATGTGGGAAGGGACCTCTGGAAACTACCTAGTCCAACCCTGATCAAAGCAGGTTCAGCTGAGACAGGTTTCTTAGGGCTGTATCAGTCAGATTTTTGATATCTTCCACAACTTCCCTAGACAACCTGTTCCAGTGTAAAAAAAAAATAAAAGTGTTTCCTCATTTTCAGACAGAACTCCTTGTGTTTCAGCTTGTGCCTGTTGCCTCTTGTGCTTTCACTATATACCATGGAGGAGAGTCGGGCTCTGCCTCTTTTACTGCCCTGTCCCCTGATCAGGCATTTATATATATTGATAAGATTCCCCTGAATCTACTCTACTTGAGGCTGGACAGTCCTGGCCCTCTTGACCTTTCCTCATATAAGAAATGCTTAAAGTGTTTTGTCATATTTGTGGCCCTTCGCTGGACTTGTTCCAGTAGCCCATGTCTGTCTTGTACTGGGGAGCCCAGGACTGGACACCACTCCAAATGTTCCTCACCAGTGCTGAGGAGAGGGGAAGCATCATCTCCTTCAACCTGCTGGTGATGTCTTCCTAATGCAGCTCAGGAGCTGATGGCCTTCTTAGCCACAAGGGCACATTGCTGCATCATGTTCAACTTGGTGCCCACTGGGACCCACAGGTCCTTCTCTGCAAAGCTGCTTTCTAGCCTCTCAGACCCTGGTGTGTACTGATAGCACGGCGTTATTCCTGCCCAGGAATAGAGCTTTGTTGAACTACTACATGAGACTCCCATCAGTCCATTTTCCCTAGCCTGTTCAGGTCCCTTTGAATGGCAACACAACCATTTGGAATAACCTGCCTTCTGCAGAGAGCTCTTCCTAATACCAAAATGTTGCAGGCTTAAGGTGCAAGGCATCATTACCCTGAAAAATTCAAGGACTCCTCTCAGTCATTTGACTGTCTAAGCACCTTAAGTATGTCTGAGAAGTACTTAGCTACATGCCAATCGATGTACTGTTGGTATGAGATCACTGTTTGACTCAAGGGTCAAAAGTAGCAAACCATGAGAGGTTTTTTTTCAAAGAAATAAAATCTTTAAGGAATTCCCAGGCTTTCTAGAGAGGTCATACCTGTTTCAAAAGACCTAAATCCACAGGTGGGTGTTGGTTTTTTTTTCCCAACTCTCTGCTGAGACTATTTCTGTAACGCTCCAGCTTTAAGGCCAAGAAGTGCCTTGGCCTGTTAGCTGTCTGGCAGGGTGCCATAAATACTTAAAGAATTTTCCTTGAGCAGATCGTCTCTCTTTAAAAGTTTATGGATTTTACAGCTAGAGCATGGATCTTCTACAGTCTACGAGTAAATTCTGCTGTTAGGCGGGTTCTACGCTCCCCCAGCCTTTGGAGACTTCCCTTCGTAGCAGACTTTACACTGGGAACATTTCACGGTCTGTGGAAGCAAATTGTTCTTGATCATCATCATCACTTGCAGGAGGGGGGAACTGCACACCCAGTGAAGTTACTGCTGCTTCTCCACCAAACTGGAGAGACGCATCAAGCCAGGTTTTTGAAGAGAACTCTCTCAGAACTCATATTATTTCATATTTTCATCCATGACAAGAAGGAAGGAACAGAGACCAAGCTTATTAAACTCGTAGATGGCAGCGTGCTGGGAGGGGCTGCAAATATGCTGAAAACCAGACAGTATTCAAAACAGCTTTGATTAGCTGAGGAAGTCTGGAAAAAAAAAAAGTTATGAAAAGAAGACATGCAAAATCCTACAGTTACTTAGGAAAAATCAGCTATTCAAATGTAGTAGACAGGGGTAGGACTAGCTACACAGGAGTTATACTGCCAGCATTGGAAAACAGGACAGGATCTGAACTTACCATGGAAGCAAGCTCAAAATGAGCCCAAAATTCCTACTACTCTGAGCAGGTTGCATCACCACATGTCTTTAAGAAGGGCAAATATTGGTCAAGAATGACAGATACAACTAGCCATGCTATTGGATAGAGGGATGTACTAGAAGGCATCCCACTGCATCTTCCAGTTCTTCTGAGTTTTCACTGACACTGTGTTTGACAAGCTGAAAAGTTTCACTGCTTGTTTCAGACTGGTAGGCATCTCTGATGCCCTGTCATCATAGACAGAACATCAGGTGGCCAAGAAGGCCAACGGCATCCTGGCTTGTATCAGAAATAGTGTGGCCAGTAGGTCTAGGGAGGTGATTGTGCCCCTATACTCGGCTTTGGTGAGGCTGCACCTTGAGTACTGTGTCCAGTTCTGGGCTACTCACCATAAGAAGGACATTGAGGTCCTGGAGTGAGTCCAGAGAAGGGCAACCAGGCTGGTGAAGGGGCTGGAGGGCAAATCCTCTGAGGAACGGCTGAGGGAGGTGGAGCTGTTTAGTCTGGAGAAGAGGAGGCTGAGGGGAGACCTTATCACCACCTACAACTACCAGAAAGGAGGCTGTAGAGAGGTGGGTGTTTGTCTCTTCTACAGGTGACAGAAGATAGGACAAGGGGAAATGGCACAAAGCTGTGTCAGGGCAGGTTCAGATTAGATGTTAGGAGGTGCTGCCCAGGGAGGTGGTTGAGTCACCATCCCTGAATGTGTTTAAAAAAAGGGTAGATCAGGTACTTAGGGATATGGTTTAGTAGAGGACAGGTACAGTTGGACTCAATGATCTTAAAGGTCTTTTCCAACCTTGTGATTCTGTGATTCTGTGATCTCTGTATCCCTTTTAAGACAGATCCAGCCGTATGACAACAGAAGCTAACAGGGCAACCAGTAATAACTGCTTCTGGAAGGCTCTTTCAGAAGCTCTGCTTTCTGACCAGTAAGAGCCTTTCTCAGCTTTTCTACTAAAGTAGAGCCAAGATCAGTGCCTACCTTTTCACTTTCATGCCTTTACTTTAATTAGCACTTTCCCCTACACTTCCTACTTCTCTTCTAGTCTTCTCAATATATTTCCATAACCAACAATGCTCAGGTCTAGGATTTATCTTGCTCTGAGGACTGAGTATCCAAGTGTTTTTAGCCTCATGGGCACTCTACACAACACAGCTGCTTGAAAGATATAGTCCAAGGGCCTGTCTTCCTAGCCCAAGGGTATTTTGTCCAGTTACAAGGAGATGTCTCAGGTTGCAGTAGAGGAGGATGAGCTGTCTGTTGACCTCTGCGCCAACTGCTTCAAATGTTGTCTGGATGCACACATCTCTTGTCCTCAGATATTTAAGAGCTGGTAATTATTCACCCTTTATAAACAGTAGTGTTTATCTGACAGATAAAATGCAACTGTTATTTTTGCCACGCAGGCAGTGCAGGGGGTACTCTGAGGTCATTGCATGTGAGTTGCTAGCCTACTGCCAGCTACAGGTTGGTGATTAATCTACAGCAAAACACGGACAAAAAGGAATGCAGCTTACGGTCTGCAATGGCCTTGAAAACATTTGAAATCTCTGGTGTCTCCAATGACCCTTCTGTAGCTTCCTTATCCTTTACTAATCTCCCTCCATGCATCTCACCATCTATTTTTCCAAAAGTGGATAGAGGCTGATCAGTCTTTCCTACAACCACCCCCTTTCTTGTTGGTGATTGCTCGTTCAAGGTTGCCAGATCCCTGAACTGCTCTCTAACCACCTGCTCTGTAAGAACATCAGAGTAAGACGTGATGCTCTGATGTTACACATAGTGAGGCAGTCATTTAAATAGTGTAGTGGGATGCAAAGTTGCAGTGGAAGACCCAACCTCTGAAAAAGAAGCCCAGCTCTGATAACTGTTAAAGTCAATGGAACAGCAATAAGCATTAAGATAGCCTAAAGACTTTCCTCACTGGAAATTGTTCTGAGAATCATAGAATTTACTGAATTGGAAGGGACCCATAAGGATCATTGAGTCCAGGCTGCTCTCTCTCCTCAACTCACCTAGACACAGGTAGTGAAAAATTCAGCTGGTTCATAGATGAAAAGGTGTGCCAGACCTGAAAGAAGCCTACCACAAGCAAGAAGATTAGTGAGAGGAAGGATTTGAATTTGCTTCTCCTTGATTTTGAAACAAGCTTTATCTGAACCAGCAAGAACATTCTAGATGTACAACTAAGAGGGGCATCACCGTGAATGAAGATCCTACTCCTGGGAAGACACAAATGAGTAATGCTTTGGAGACCTTCCTGTCCTGTTAGATATGGAATAACAAGTTGTCCATCTTACTGCCACTTGAGACCCAGCTCTTCTAAAGTTTGAGGGAACTAAACTAATTACCATTAGAAAACAAGGGTCAGTAAATGATAATTAAGTAGCTTGGGGATCTATTAAAAAAACTTTAGGAATCAATGTTTACACTATGCAGTTACAAATTAGCTGCAATGGGCATTGTTAAGAAACCATTTTTATAAGACAAACACCGAATGTGTGCACATTAGAAGAGTTCTGCCATGATTGGAAATCACAGCACAACTCATTTTATCCCATCCCTAAATTAGAAACTTAATGCCTCCGTTTATTAGCAGAAGGAAATTCTATTACATTCAAGCAATGCTGAGATACAGAAAAGCACAATTTTTGTGCAGCTCTGCAAAAAAAGAAAAAAAGCAGTTGGAACAAAGCTGCTCACAATTACAGCTCGATGCTTCAATGGTTTAACGACTGGAATGAATTAAGGTCCACAGAGTCACAAAAATCCAGGAATTCTCCATCAAAGATGGTCTTTGGGAAACAAAGTAGCTGAAGCAAATGACACCCGTGGTGACAAGTGCGAGGACCTTAGGCGAAACTAGCGTCCTCCAAGTACTCAGCGCCGTGTGCATGAACCTGCCGTTCCTCAGTGATTGAATTTGCACATAAGCGCTCCCATATTCCAGATCATTCAAGAGTTACTCCCAACCAGGACCCGCAAAGAGCTCTGCATTAATCACTGAGCTCTAGCTGATCGGTGCTGTTCAGTGCGCCTGCACAACAGCAGCTCCTCTGAGAGCTTTGGAAAGGTTACAGGTCCCCACAACTTCCCCAGGGAGCCAAGTTCAATTACACCCAACCAATGGACAATGGCAAGGATGTACAAGCTCTCTGGTCCCTCTAATAGAAGTCCTGTTGTCCCAGATGTCCCGTGTTGTCACCTGTGTCCTCTTGAAAACCCGTACCATGTTTAGCTAGCAAAGAGCCCCTTCATTCTAGCTGCTTGCCTTTCTGGACTACAGCCACTCTAATCTGACACCACCACAGTGAAAAACAGCAATTTCTACTCCCCCTCTGCCCTCTGGAATTTGGGAAACGTGGATCTCTCCACAAAGTCTCCACAGTGCGTGCCCCATCTGTTACTGTGGTGTGCTGCCATTAATGTGTGTCTGTGTCACTCATGAAACACTGCCGACCCCAGATTACAAAATCGTACCTCATTTATAATGTTTATAAACATCTCAAGTGTGGGACACAGGGGGAAATGGCCAGCCTCTTCTCAGTGGTCTGTGGGGACAGGACAAGGGGCAATGGCCTCAAGTTGGAGCGCAGGAAGTTTGCACCAATATGCAAAAGAACTTTTTCACAGTGAGGGTGACAGAGCCCTGGCACAGGCTGCCCAGGGGGGTGTGGAGTCTCCTTCTCTGGAGATATTCAAGACCCATCTAGATACCTACCAGTGTGACCTGTCCCAGGGAACCTGCTTTGGCAGGAGGGGTTGAACCCGATGATCTCTGGAGGCCCCTTCCAACCCCTACGATTCTGTGATTCTGTGATTCTGTTTTTGTTCCACTTTTGCTGCTTACAAATCTCCACCAGTGCTACTGTTACCAATTTCTGCTAGCACAGACGGACAACGTGGCAGCTGAGTAGTGCCAGAGGTGCAGCGGACTGACTCTGCCCCTTTCTAGAAGTGTTTCTGTGTCGCTTTCCTCCAGGGTGGCTGGTCCAGGCACTGGGGGTTAGCTGCAATGCACGTAGGCTTGTACAGAACTGTAGTCCGTCGGCAGACATTGTTGTTATGTGCATAAGGCCCATCGATGGCAGATGAAACGAGCAACCGGCTCCCCCATAATGCTGAGGTGCCTTCCAGTAAAGACTGCTCGGCGGTGGGAAAATGGCTGCTCAGGACTCTGGTATCAAGCTGATGCAAGCCTACCTCGTTAACTTCCTTCTAGAGGGCGAGTGTTTTCCACCGACGAGCGCTCCTCCGTTTAACATCACTCCTATTCCTGCCTATTCCTGCCTACGGAGGGAGGGAGAGAGGGAGGGAGGCAGGCAGGGATGTCTCACGCTGCCTTCAGGCTCCCAGTGGCTTTCTGTATCTTAATTTTCCTGCACACTGCTTCAAGGATCGGTTTTCTTCGTGCCTCAGAGAAGTGGGATCTAAATCGTTTTAAACTGAAACAGGGACAGAATAAACTGTGCAAATCATTTTCTAGTAGAACCTTAATTACATCCTGCAGTGTCTTGTCCTCAGCAAACCACTAGCAGGAAAAGTCTGCATTTCATTTGAGAACCAACAGGGCTGGGTTTTTCTGTTTTGTTTTCCCCAATTGACATATACATAATCTAGCCTGGGACTTTGTTCCACGGCATTTTTGTCAAAGGCACTAGAGAGTATGCCTGCAACTACTAAATCTTTCTCAGGTTCACATTCAATTTGCAAGTTATACAAGTGTAGCTGAAGAAAGAGACATTCTGTTTGCAGGAAGGTGTTTGCCAGATCCCCACCGGCAATGGCAAAGAGTGATTTATGATCAGTTTTAGTTAACATGGCCTCTCAAACAGATTTCTAAAAGTCTTTACAGCCATGGCCTGATGCCAAAGCCTTTTTCTGTAGGAATGTACTCAATTTTAGCTCACACTGGTGCCCTGCGATGCAATTGCAAAGGCAAATGGGTACAAACATTAAATACATCCTCTTGATGAGGCAAAGGGCTTGATGCCTTCTGAATCTACCCCATGCTCCACCATTACAAATCTGTGCCTTTTCTAGTTTGTTGTTTGCGCTGATGACTTTTAATCCCTCAGTTCACTCCTCTGCACGAAACAAGAATTCCACAGTTCCTGAACTCCTCCAAGAAAGATGGATTCACCCGTTCCCTTTTTTTTATGGTTAAAAAGAAAAAAAGAAATTAAATATAGTCCGGTTCCCCACGTTCGTATGTGCACTTACATATACGGGTCACGCTAAGCAGGTGTCCTTCTTCCCTTTTGGAGCTGCTACACCCCGTTGCCATTATGAAAAAATGTTTGTAATACTGTCATCACTGCCGTGAGCAAAGGCATCCCCTGGCACATACAGATTCCCCAAGGGATGAAACCACTGCAGCTCCTCTGTCTTCTCTCAGGCACCAGATGCAGCTGGCCGGTGTTGCTCCTGCTGCAGGCACAAATGCTTAAACTTTGACCTCAGGCCTGAGCTACAGGCGCCCGCTTTTTCTTGGATCCCACGTTGCTTCCATCGCCTTTGCAAGCCCTCGGGCTGGGCTGAGGGCTGAGCTAGCGACTTCCTTCACTGGCAGACTCAGGCGGGGTTTCATCAAGACTGAACTCTGGGGTCTCCTGCCCATGTTTTGCCCAGTCCAATTCAGCTGTTCTGCAGGCCCTGCAGAGGCTCAGTCTGAGCCTTAATTAGTTCATGACCCCAGCCTGGGTGTCATCTTCTGCTTCAACACTTTGCATGCAGTGCTCCTGTTGCTCTAACAGTTTCATAATTAGCCTCCTTTGCATAAAATAATTGAATATTCAATACCAAACATCCCCAAGCCACATACGGCAGATGTGGCCAGCTTTCCTGAATCCTGCCAGCCGCAGTCTGACACCTCCAGAGGTCTGCCTGTTATGGGACGCAGCTCAGGGCCAAAGGGGAAATCAGCTCTGTGAGGAGCTCACCCACAGGAAAGCAGGCTTGACTCTTTAGAAGCCGTGTGGCTTCTTATGGGTAAGACCAAGCTTAGCCACAGAAGCGCCGGTAACGTCAATCACAGGTTTTGAACCTCAGCAGCCTGTGTAGCTTCCTTCCTCCCTCTGCTGAGTTTGGAGACTACCTAAGCCTTTTGCAGCAGCAGCCTAGCCCCACTGATGACCCAGCATGAAAGCTATATGATGAAGAGCTGCACATCGGCTACCTCACAACTCCTGGAAGGCTCATATACAATGTCTGGATATTTCCTCTTTTAATCGCATCACCTTTTCCAGCTGCACATAAACCTTGTCTAGTTGTCTGTACTTCTGGAGAAGGTCAGTGCTGAAAAGTTCCCCGTTACTTGAGGAGTTCAGAAAACCGAGGACCTTTAGCACAAAAGGATGAATTACAGGAGAAAAGCCCCCGTTGGCACCACTGCTCAAGCACACAATAGCTATAAAAAAGCCAGACTACACCTCTGAGAGAAGTGCAAGATCTCAAAAGCATGTTTTTCTTCAGCTCAGTCTTATAACCAGCTTAGAGGACCAAACTCTTTCCCAAGCACCCTTCTTCCAACCTATGTTGAATATGTAAAGCAAGGACACCAGACTTACAGCCAAGTGATTTTCCACTCCAGGCACATGGAACATGATGAAAGTAAATTTGTGGGTGTTTGTGCTTGATTTGGCAGGGAAAAAAAAATGAGGGAGGGGCTGTGTTTGAGGGAGGGTATCAAAGATCAGAGCCAGATGCTCCTGCACGGAGCTCTGGATTTGCAGGAAATTAAGAAGGTAGAGAAGGTGAGGCAAAGGCTGTGTTTGAAGTGAGAGTCAAGGGGTTCTGAAGCATACAACCATCCAAGGTGCTCAGGGGGAAATATAGTGCATGCCAAAACCACACCACAGCGGCCTGGGGTGCTTTCATTATACAAAGCCTGGGATAGCAGAGGCTGTAAATGTAGCTTCAAAAGGAGCTTCATCTTAAAGTCTTAGCTCTCAGGGCCTATTAAACATTTATGCTGACTACCACTCCTACTCTTTGCCTCGGAGAAAGCACCTGAAATAACCTTTGCTACAGAGCAAACTACTACAGCTCTACGGGCTGTGTAGGAGACTAGTGGGGAGCTGTGAGAAACAACCAGAAATGGTGTTGGAACAGCATGCTGATGTCTCTATTCAGTCAGCCTGGGAAGAAGCAGGAAAATCTGGTCTGGAACTTGAGAGGGAAGACAGAAAACTGTGTTAGAAATAATGGCTGGATTAGCCATGTAGAGATGGCTAAGACTGAGGGAGGTCATTGGAAGCAAATAGAGATATACAAGTGCATCGGCAATTTTTGCTTTTACCTTATTTCAGATTCACAGTTTTGGGGAAGCCTTCAGACCAGCCTCCAGTTTTGGCTATATGACTACTGCAGTTTTGAAAAAGACTGTAAAAAGAAGAAAGGAAGATGGCCAAGGGAGGGGGGTGGTGTCTAGGAGAAGATGGAAAGAAAGGATTTATTCCCCCTGATTTACTTAAGATTCTTCAGCCGTGCAACAGGAGTTTAGAATGGGACAGCCAGAAGAACTCAGAGTTTTCACTCTAGGAAACTGTTATTTCTAATAGCAGATAATGCATACAACATTAACTTATGGCCTCATATAGTTGACTCATGCAATCACCCAGTTACCCAGCTGAAGGACAACCCCAGCTGTATATATACATTCATTGAGGGTTGTGCTGACACACTGACAGCTTCCAAGTAGGTGTTAAGAAAGTCCCTCAAAGTCATTTATTTCCACAGAAGTACGCCTAATCTTGCAGTCTTTGTCTGCATGTAGGAGGCCCTGCCTGGGATACCCAGAGGACCAAATCAGAATCACATGAAAGAAGCCTTTACGATGAGTTGGCGACTTTTGGGGCTAATCGCTCAGGCTTCACACTGTAGGTACAAACTGGATGTAAATGTGGCTGCTTCTTATTAAGGAGCAACCACAGCACCTCTTCCTGGATTCCAAAACCACCAAGCTGGATCTGGGCTAGGAAAGATGAAATTTTAGTGTTTGCATTTGAAGAGGGGGATAGGCCTTCCCACACTCAACCTAGGGAAGAAACATCAATTGACTGGTCTGGATTCACATCAGAACAGCATCTGCTTTGTCCCAGCCTTTCTTACCTATGTTAATTTGGCTGCTTATCAGCATGGTTGTTACACCCAGCACAGAGATAGTGAGCCTGTCTGCTGAAGGCTGACTCAGACTGAGAGGAGGGTAGTTTTGAAGGCTGTATTCTTAGAAAGCATTTTGCAAGGAGAAGGTCCTGTGCGTTACACTGAACCTTCAATTCCCAATCCTGCCATTTCTCTCCTTTGTCGCAGTCCACATCCCTGGAGCTGCAGAGAGGTTTATACAAACCAGTCAAAACCTTAATGCCATAACGATGAGATTCGTGGCTTAATCCTAAATGATCAAACTGGCAACAGCAAGTGGTTGGGCCAGGAGGAAGAGCCTCTTACGGGTTGGACGAACTGCCTGATGAATTTAGGTGTGTAGGGAAGTCCTCCCCCCAAAAACCAAAATGCCCCAAAGGCAGTGAGGGCCACACCTCACTTGTGAGACTCTTGAGCCACACGCAAGCGTGGGTAGGAGATAATCCGGGGGGACTGCCACAGAGGCACTGGGACCCTCACTGGGCAGTGGGTATTTTTGCATCACAGTCCCCATTTACTGCAGGCCCACCCCACTCCAACTCCTTTATTCCGCAAGCTGCCTGCGGTCACGACGTGGCCCCCCGGGGGGTGTCCCCTCCCTCGCAGCCCTTGAGTGGGGAGGGACAGCGCCGNCGGCGCCCACCATCTTTGTGCGGGGCTGGCGGCGGCGGCCGCCATCTTTGTTTGGGGCATCAGTCCCACCTGCACCCGCCGGCGGAGGGTCGCGCATGCGCACGGCGGCGCTGGCAGCGGCGGCATGGGGCGGCCGGCGCTGGCCCTGTGGGCTCTGGCGGCGGTGGTGGTGTGG
>VZTU01023065.1:62458-78778 GCA_013400835.1 Zapornia atra
TGGCCCGGGCGGCAGCCCGTGTGTCCTGCGAGGGCGCCGCGGGGGTCTCACCTCCTCCTTCGCCCTGGCAGCCCGGGCGGGTGGCACCCTGGGCACCCCGCCACGACCCCACTCGGCTGGGGGGCCCCTCTCTCTGCCCGCGACGGCTCTTCCTCCTGCTCGCTTCAGGCGCGCTGCCCTCTTGCTGCACGGGCTGGAGGCTGTCACGGGGCGGTGGTGTGCTGCTGTGGCCGGCCAGACCCCCGCCGGTTGCTCTGGTAGTTCATAGAATCACAGAATGGTCTGGGTGGGAAGGGACCCCAAGGATCATAGAGTTCCAGCTCCCCTGCCACAGGCAGGGCCACCAACCTCCAGGCCTGGATCTACACTGGATTAATTCCTCTGGCTTTTCCTTCCTGTGTATTTTTAGATGCCAAATGGAAAGCAATAATGGACCAGATTAAGAAAGCTGTGGAAATCTATAAGCCGTGTGTAAAGGAGAATTGTAGCTGCCACCAAAGGTGAGAGACTCGTCTCCTCTGACTGACTCCACCAGCCATGAGAGGGAATACTTTTGCCAGCACTGGTGGGTGGGAATTAGCCATAGAATGTTTGGGCTCTAAAGTGTCACAGTCTAAAGTGGCCACGGTGCTGGCAGGCGGGAGGTAATTCATGACACCCTGTTTCACAGGGTGCCCTCCGTAGTTCCAATGGGAGGTGTGTCCACCTGCAAACCGGGCGCTCTCCTTGTTGTCCGCTATGGCTGAACAGCATATGCTGTGTCAGCATTTCGTATACGATCACACAATAAACTGATACACAGTTGACAACACTCTTGTGTTCAGAATTTACTTCTGCCTTCTCTTTCAGTGTGATGGTGCTAACAAGTCTTTTTCATGGGCTTTTAAAAGTGGAAGAAATAGAGTATGTGCAAAATATTTAAAAATAGTTAGATGAAGAAAGGTTGCCAAAGAACACAGCTTCGTTTGGTGTGATAGTGTGTTGTACTTTGCTCATTCCCAGTGTTTGGAAAGGGCTTCCAGTGGAAGAGGGGAGAACAGGAGTACTCTTTCTACTTGGGAGAATTGGAGTGGCAGTGGATATTTAACTACCTGATCTTCACACAACCAAAGTCTGATCCAAGAGGAGTTCATTCAGGAAAACACAAGTCCTGTTAGGCCACTGTAGACCACAATGTTAGACCACTGTAGGTGGTACAAGTGTAGATATAGCCAACCAAATTGCCCCTCTGTTCCCACTGGTAGAGCATGACTTCAGCATGGATAACATTACAGGTGTGCAGGTCATCACTGTTAATGTGGGCATGGACTGTAGGACTGGGTTTTTCTCATCTTTTTAAGCAATGTTTTTATTTAAAGGGGAAAGGGAAATACAGAGAAGAGCCAACATATTCTTTTGTCCTTAGGACTTGGATTCCAAATGCAGAAACACAGATGCCCAATTTTAAGCCTTCTGTTTCATAAGTACTACTTCTGTTTAATAAGTACTCATTCATTTTGGGGTTGAGATGAGTGCTGCATCAGACTTTAATGAGTTATATCAGGCAAATGTACACTGGATTTTTGGGTCTTTGTTGCTCTTGAAATACTGATGAGGAAGTCTCTTCTAGTTCATCCTTCCAATCTTCTTCCTCAGTTCCAATTCAGATACATGTCCTGATCTTTAAACATACGCTCTACCATCTCCTGGTGATCTTTGGGAAAAACATCTTCCAAAGTGTTTATAGCCTCGAAACCTGCTTTAGAAGGTGATAGGCAATAGTAACACAAGGTTACAGTTGCTGTAGTTCTCCAGACCTACTTTTCACTATGGTAGTAGTTTGCTTCTGGGCTGTTCAGGAGCACTGCTGTAGTAACGGGTGTTACAAAATGTTTTTCCATGTAACATCTTCTACTTGTATCTAGTCTTCTGTAACTCAGTGGCCAAGGACTTAGGGTGCTAACTTGTTTGTTACTACCTTTCTGTTGTCACTTAAGTCACACTGTCATGGGTGTGCCCTAAAACTGCCACTTTCTTCATGTTCTCAAGCTCATTACATTTGCATCTCTGCCAGCCTGCCTGTCCTGTGGCCAGCCCATCATTTCAGTGGCCATTCTTTATGTAGTTTTAACAGTTTTTCCACCTGATTGCAAAACAGCAGAATCCCAGAGGTTGGAGGGGACCTCTTTGAGATCATTAAGTCCAACATCTCTGCTCAAGCAGGGTTGCCAGGACTGTCAGGTTGGACTTTGAATATGTGAAAGACTAGAGATTCTGCAGCCTCTCCGGGCAGCCTGTGCCAGTGTTTGACCACCCTCACAGCGGGATCACCCCGACACTGGTGTGTTAAACTAAGGCATTGATGCAGCCTCTACCAGAACGTGGGGAGGATGCCTCCATGGCTGTTAAACTCTGACAGTGCTGTTAAGTGCTCTGAGCAGTTAGATCTGAGGACCTTCAGACTAAATTTATATAAGCCACGTTCTCCTTCTGTATTCTCTTATATTGGTTAGGTTTATGTTTTCATAGCACCTTCCTAGGGCTCACTGGTGACGTGTGGCTGTCACAGAACATGTGCTGTGTAGGCCTGTCCTCCTGAGCTGGCTCTCACTGTACACAGCATTACTAGGTGATGCTGTTCCTTGTGACTTGGCTCTTCAATGATGTTGTGTGAGGAATTCGGTCTCAGTGCGGCTCATCATTTTTGGAAGGCCAGAGCACAAGCTTTGCAACTCAAAGGTTAAGTTATGGCTTTTACCCATAACCCACCAGGGTATGTAAGGTGCTTTCTGGGAGAGTAACTAGAGTTAGAGATCTTGATTCAGCCTTCAGAGTCCTGTGCTGGGCTTTCTGTTTGGGCAAACAGCACATAGATCTTCAAAGAGTGAAGCTCGGACCTTTGAGACTCTAAGTAACAGCTCTCCCAAGTGACTTAAATTGAATTCTATGTTGTGCCACGTCTGACAGAGCTCCTGGAAGCTACACTGAGCTTGTTAGCTAGAAATCTGTTCGGTAGCTCAATGCACAGTATCCTCCCTGTTGCACGCAACGATGGCTGGTTGTTTTGTTTCAGTGTCTGGAAGCAGGACCTTGCGCCCTTTCGGGGTGGCATTTCCAAGGAGATGATGTCGGATGTGGTGAGCCGGAAGCTGGGGACACACTACCAAGTCGTTAAGAACAAACTGTACCGTGAGCAGGACTGCTTGTTCCCTGCAAGGTAAGGGCTGAGCGGAAGATCTCGTCTTCCTAGCTGGGATGCAGGAGCGCTTCCAGCTCTGCCAAGTTGAAAGTCATTCAGCACAGTGGTGTTTCAAAGGCCTGAATTCCCTATCAGAGCAGGAGCCTAGAAAATTATGTGTGAGGCTTACAGGTAGCAAGAGGTGAGTGTCTTGGCCAACCACTTCTCAGTGGTCTGTGGGGACATGACAAGGGGCGATGACCTCAAGTTGGAGCACAGGAAGTTCCGCACCAACATGCGGAAGAACTTTTTCACAGTGAGGGTGACAGAGCCCTGGCACAGGCTGCCCAGGGGGGTTGTTGTCTCCTCTGGAGATATTCAAGACCCATCTGGACACCTACCTGTGCAACCTCTCCTAGGGAGCTGCTTTGGCAGGGGGCTTGGACCCGATGATCTCTGAAGATCCCTTCCAACCCCTACGATTCTGTAATTCTGTCATTGTACAAAGGGTTGGTTGACTGGTTGTGGGATCCCAGAGAAATCTGCAGGTCAGGCCAAATTTAACAGGACAGATTGGTGTAACTGGTGTCTGTACTGGTGTCTGTACTGCGTTGAGGGTTAGACACTGCTATAGGGAGTTACCAGCCCGCATTGCGGTATGCCTCGGGCTCACCATCTCTTCTGCTCCTGCACAGAGAGAAGAGCCTGCAAGAGACTTCAGGATTCTGCCTTCTCCTTATAGCTCTTTGCCATATGCTGTTTCCCCACAGATGCAGTGGAGTTGAGCACTTCCTTCTGGGGATCATCAGCCACCTCCCGGACATGGAAATGGTGATCAATGTGCGAGACTATCCCCAGGTCCCCAGGTGGATGAAACCCATTATTCCAGTCTTCTCCTTCAGTAAGGTGTGCACAGCTTTAAGAGCTAGGCATGTCTGCGGCGTGCATGTCCTCCTTTCTCTTGGCAATGTATTTTCTGAGGATGGTTCCCCACAGACTTTCTGTTTGTCAAAATTGCTTGCTCTTTTTTGCTCTTTATGCTTCCTTTTGCTTCCAGTTTTCTGGCAGACAGACTTGCAGTTTTATTCAATAGAACACTTTTCCCCCTCATTAGCTCCTCTTCCAGGTCAAAAACTGTACCTCTGCCACAGTGGAATGATGCACAGCTGGATGGGATTTGCGCCAGCATCACTGCCATTTGCTACAATGCCTCTGCTAAAATTGTAACTGTAATTTATCAGCATTGTAATGGATTTCTGATCATCAGTCAGCTGTCATACAGTTAATCTCATTTAATTTTTGGTACCACAGATAAGTGTTTCTTACTTCTCTGTAATACTGCTGTCTTCTGTGAACCCTTTTCCCCTGGATTCCTTTTTCCATCTCCAAACACACACGTGCGTGCAGAGGCACACACACACGGGCATTCGTTCTCTGCATCTCTGTTCCCAGACTGGAGAGAACTCTCATATACTTTCATGCCTCTCCCACTGCCAAACCTGACTGTAACAGTGTCTTGTCCTTCCATCAGAGTACCATTACACCTCAAGCTTCAGGTAGTCTTGCTTTGCCTTGGTGCCTAACGTGCACAAATCCTGCATCCTCATTACCTAACCCTGATAGTGATTCTGTCCACGGCCAAAGCCCAACAGACAGTAAGATGCAAAAAGAAACCACAAACCATTTGCTCTTGTGATCTCAGACCCTATCCTATTTTGGCTAACTTATCCAGGTCTTCCAGCTCATGCAGTCTGAAC
Organism: Zapornia atra; assembly: GCA_013400835.1. NCBI lineage: Eukaryota > Metazoa > Chordata > Aves > Gruiformes > Rallidae > Zapornia > Zapornia atra. Next base: position 67,373 of record VZTU01023065.1, read on the forward strand.
TGCAATACAGTCTGTTACTATTGCCCACTTCCCGGCCATCCTAAAACTCTCTCTAGACTTTCAGTGCAGCATTGCATGCACCGGTGTTCAAGGACCACATTCACTGCCACATGTTGTAGCAGACCTAGCTGTCTTGCCCCTTGGCCACTGCATGGCCTTAACTCCAGTGAGCAGAACCCAAACTGATGCAGAGCAGGTTGCAGGAGGTTAATCTTTGCATCCATATTCATCATCCCGCTGCAGGGTGCCTTGCAGTGTCCAATATGTGAACTATAACCTCAGCCCTGTCCTTAACTGCAACCCAGTGACCCCAAGCATAGTTCCCATTTAAGGCTCCAGGCTCCAGGATGCCAGTCCAAGGTGCTTTCTAAGGCTGGAAGTGCAATGGGCTGCAGGATTGTCCAGATCTGCATCTTGCAAAGGCTGCTCCTGGGCTGGTGGTGGAGCTGTCGAGGTTCATTATCGATGCCCATTTGTAGCAAGACTGAGAAGGAGCAGATCACAGAAGTACACACCTTATATGTCGTGTGCTCCAGCCTCCTACTCACATTGGTGGCCATGTAGTCTCTCCTGTATCTCCAGGTGACAGACAGATGGGTAATTTGGATAAAAGTTTATTACCACAGTCACATTTCATGAAAGGGTTTAGCCTTAAGTGCTGGCCTTCCCTCTGACTAAATGGGAATTCAGGCATCCAGAGAGGACTGAGGGAGTGAAATTCTTGCATGAGATGGGTATTTGTTGCAGTGAATTTTGAAGTGATCCCTAGGATGGCTTGAAGGAACTGAAGCATTGAAAGTCTAAATGTCAAAGAGTGTGGCAGTGCCCCTGTCTCTGAGGAGAGAACAATGCCTCAGCTTAGGGTCAGCAGAAAAACTTTGTAGCTGTTCATAGACACAAGTCTCCAAAAAGGTGACTAGAGCTCAGGGCTTCTGTGATTTACTGGTCAGCTGTACCTTGGAACGTTTTGGCTGGATTTTTTTGTTGTTTTCCTGACATGAAAGTCTCATGTTGTCATGCAGCGAGGCACAGCCTTCTTCACATCACTGAAAGCTCTCATGGCTGCTGAGGGTACAGTGACAGAGAAAGCCAGCAGGGCTCCCAGCAAGGGCGTTCGTTATGGGTGGGCTCAAGTCAGTAAACTGAAGCAGATATTACTCTTATTCTTACATTACTCTCCTTTTTCTTGAGACATCTGAATACAGTGATATCATGTATCCTGCCTGGACGTTTTGGGAAGGAGGACCAGCTGTCTGGCCGATTTACCCAACAGGTTTAGGGCGCTGGGACCTCATGAGAGAGGACCTCAGAAGGTATGTTTTGGAAGTGGTAATGGGGAGGGGAAGGTTTAATGGGAGACAGACTCACAGTAAAAGCCACCTAGCACTGGGCAGGATTATGGCAGCATTGAAGTTTAAGGCTGTAGGTCTGTTGGCCTGTGATCTGTCCTGCTGCCTCTCATTAACTGCATGCAGCCTAACTGCTTATAAGAATTCTCCATGGAAACCTTGGATGATGTAACTAGAAGTTATAATTAGCTTCTCTGTTTCCAACACTTTAGTAAGGAATGCAGAGGACAAAGTATACACGTTCTTCATGCTGCCAGGGCCAGATTACTATCATTTTTGCTGGGATAGGGTTTGTCAATAAAGCAGCAGTTATCTTTTGCCTGCAGAAATCTCCCCCGACGCATGGAAATATTTCCCTTTGTTTCCAACTACTTCTCTAAGAGCTGTGGTTTTTTCACTGCAGGGATGATCCAGGATGTTTGTGTAAGCTTCTTGAAGGGTAAAGGAAAGCCTTCTTTAGATCTGCTTTTACTTCAGTGTTGTTGTGCAATAGAGAAACCTGGAATCGTTCCCAAGAACCAAGAGTCATTTACTGGGCTTAAGAGTAAGGCAGAAGACGTTTCTGACTGGGAGCCCTGCTTTTGTCAGGATCTTTGACTGTTAGCAGAATAAGGGGCTGTTCCCCATGGAGAGCGACAAACAAAGTGTGCGACGGTGACTGAACATAGAAACACTAGCGAGCAAAAAACCCACCTGCATGTCAGTCACTCGCCATCCAGAGCGCAGGGCTGACTGTTTCCCTCCTTGAAATGTGAAGATCTGTGTGGCTAAACAGAGCTGAAGCCTAATGTGATAGAAGGTCAAAAGCATTTACCTTTCTCTCCCAGCGAACACCGCGTGTGTCACTGAGTTACGTGCGGGTGCAGAGCTTGACATGCGCAGGTCAGTTTGGGGATCAGGACCTATATGCCCAGCCAGGTGAAGCGAAAGTGCAACAGAGACTTCCCAGGGGGGAGGCAGGTGGCTGTACTGACAGAAATAAAACAAGGGAACAGATGTTTTGAAAGGACTCTTTTACATTTAAAATCACTTTTTGGGAAAGGAACGAATTCCTGTGTTTTAGATACAAAACACTAGGTAGTTTGTTTCTTCTTGTTGGAGTTTGGTTTAGGTTTGGTTTTTTTTTTCTTTAAGTGGGAAATGGCAGTGGTTAGAAATCAGTCATTTTGTGCTATCTGTGTTCTGTGAAGTACAGGAAAATAAAGCAGTGCTGCAAAAAAGTGGATTCAAATTTTAGGCAAACTGTGGTAATACCCTTGGAGATCTGGTGAGGGGGTTGTGTGTAATTCAGTGTTTTGGCTGAAAAATATTCTGCAAAGCAGCCTGTGTCATGTTGTGTTAAACACAATATTCACAGGAAAACCTGTCTCATTGGACCTGGCTGAGAGGGTTTTCTTCTGCCATAATGAAGAAAGTGATTTCCATCAAAAATGAAGAATGATAAAAAGAGATCATGCTGTGAAAACTGATGAGAGTGCTGTTTCATGGTTGTGTTAAATCATTTATTGCCATGTATAAACAATATTTTCAGATCTGCAGAAAAATGGCCATGGGTGAAAAAAATCTCTAAAGGATATTTCCGAGGATCCAGGTGAGCATGTTTTTTCCTATAGCAGGAGATGCTACAAAAAACCATGTATGTTACAGCTGTCTTTACATGGAGATTTCTGGATCTCCAAGACCTAAACAAATGTAACCAAGAACGTGGGTTTTTAGAAGTATAGAAAGTGAGATGTTTTTACAGCAGCATTTCACCCACCATTAGTGACTCTCCATAAGAACTGCCGTTTGTGACTCGTTTCTTGTAAGTCTAATACGGGAAACAGAAGCTGTGATGGATTTGCTATTTGTTATTTCTTAATGAGTAAAACTGTCACAGTAGGAATTGGCTCGTTTTGTTCTGTGAAGGGAACTGCAGGTACATGGTACAAATTTAAAGATCTGATGTTGATGCCCGTGCTGCTTGCCAGTGTGAACACTCCGTTGGCTACACAAGTGCTCGACAGTCAATCAACAAGTGTTCCTGCATCAAATTACCTGAGTGGTGGGGGATACGAGAGCAGATTATTTTTGCCCTCTCTCCAGTGCCAGTTTGAAAACAGTATCAAGCCCTACCCCCGTCCCTGGAGGTGTTCAAGGCCAGGTTGGATCGGGCCCTGGGCAACCTTGTGTAGATCCAGGCCTGGAGGTTGGTGGCCCTGCCTGTGGCAGGGGGGTTGGAACTCTGTGATCCTTGGGGTGCCTTCCAACCCAGACCATTCTATGATTCTGTGATTCCTTTTCGTTGCTCCTCCATCCCCAATAGGGATGGATTTGTTACCTTACTAGGTAGGCTCAGGAGATGATAAGGGTTGAGTCTCAGGGATGTCCCAACCTCCTTTATCAGTAGCATTTTAAGTTAATGTCGGAGAGATCAAGTGCTGAAGATGCATCTCTTTGTGCTCCCTGTGACTTAGAAAGGAGTTAAAGGTTTTGGCACCCGTGAGGATGAGGCCTAAGGGAAACATCTCTTCTGCTGATCTGTCCTGGGTATTGCTTAAATAATGCAATTAAATATTTCATAAGTGAAATAAAGAAACATGGCCTTAAATAATTTCAGGACACAGAACTCAATTCTCTTCTGCTAATATGCCCTTGGGCAGAAATACACTGTGTGGTAGGCACTTCATTGTGTTTTTGGGGATGTATAGGAAGGTCAGCCTCACAAAGACACAGGGTCTCAAGCCTTATAGTTTCTCAGCTGTGTTGGGTCACGTGGATGGGCGATTCCTGATAGTGTTTCTTTTGCAGAACGAGCCCTGAGAGAGACCCCCTCATTTTGCTGTCCAGAGAGAACCCCGAACTCGTTGATGCTGAGTACACTAAAAACCAGGCTTGGAAGTCTGAGAAGGTGTGTGGGTGTTGTCTGTCTCCTGAGCGTGAGGGCCAGAAAGGGTGGCTTTGTAAGGGGGCTTTGCTTGAGATGCATCTTTTTGGGAGAGAGGTGTGGGTGGTCCTCTAGAGTGGGGGAGGCTTGTAGGTCCCTAGAGGGCCACATCTCTCCAACAGATAAAAGGAAGGAGTCTCCAGAGCCTGGCAGGCCAAATATTTTTCTTCCATGTACCCTTTTTTGTTCAAGGGAATAAGAAAAAGAACCTGTGCCAGTTCCCTTCTCTTCCAGTAAAACAAAAGTAACCAACTCTTCCCCTTCTAGCCCCGAGCTGCCTGTGTGGTGGTGTGAGGAGTCTTAAACCTTTTTCCATCCTTGCTGTTTCTTGGTGTGGTTGTTAACTTTCTGGTGACAGTTGCTGATAACTTTTTAGTTCTATACTTAGCCTGCAGTCCAGCTCACTCCAGACAGGCTTGGCTAATCTGGGTACGCTTGGCTTCACACAGTCCATTGTCCCAAGCTGTTTTCCATTTGGGAGCTGCCAACTGAACATTATCATTTAATGTGTTTGTGCTGGTGTTGGCTTACAGGCACTGTGTAATTTACTGATTTTTTTTTTCTTCTCATTTGAAGGACTGGGAATTCTTCTTAATACTTAAAAAAGCCCACCAGAGAAGGTTTTCTCAGAAGTGGGAATGTGGGGGGGGCGGGGGTTGAGGCTTCAGCTTTGTTTCTAACTGAGAAGGGGGGAGGGGGGAAGAAATTGCTGTATAAAGCTTACTCTTTGGTTGATTCTCTTTATTTTAAGGACACCTTGGGAAAGCCTCCTGCAAAGGAAATTCCTCTGGTTGATCACTGCAAGTACAAGTAAGAGTTTTGATTAATAAAGCTGTTCAAGGCCTATGGGTTATTTCTTTCCTTGCATGGTGTAAGGGCTCATTTTACTTTAAGGTCTAGTTTCAGCAACCAGCTCCATGCAGGCAAGAAAGCTTGTGCACAAACTTAAGGCGGTTGAAAATTTGGGAGCTTCACGCGGCCTCTTTCAGTGTCAGCTTTCCACTGTCAGGTCAGGAGAAATACAGCGCTTTGTGGAAAGTAAAGGTCTCAGATCACTAATAAACAGGCAGACCAAAACTTTTCTTTTAATCAAAAAGGCTTTCTGTCAATTCTTCTTTATATTCCAGTCTGCGTGTTCAAAATCATCTTTTCAGTGCTCCGGTGACAGCATTGCTGTCTTCAGAGAGAGAAGGAACTAAGGAATCATGTCTGTGTATGCATACCGGGGGCAAACGTTGCCACTGGGTGGATGTAGTAAAAGAAAGAACCCGAAATATGACTGAGCAGATACAGTATCGACTCATACTTTTTATGTTGTTTGGGAGAGCGTGGTTTTGACAAAGGTTTCTATCTTTTTAACTGCTTTTAGGGAGGGGGTTTTGGTGTAATATTCTTGTGGGTTTCAGTATAGAAATACAAGCTCTTGGTGTGTATGTACTCGTGTGTCTGATGTTTTCCTTTTTCTTTTGCTGTAAAACTACATAGCTACGATTCTACCAGCTAGAACCCGCTGATGGAACAACTCATTCATTTGGCTGCATCCGTGTTTTTGTGCAAAAGTGATTGACTTGTCTCATTTTGTATTTCACTAGATTGTTGCCCAGATTTCTGCCTTCTGTTGCACGTAGGCTTCCCAATTCCTGATGCCTCCTGAGCCCCCTGTACAGTACGGGCTGAGGTATTTCCACACGCTCTTGTCGTAGCCCAGGGTCTGGTAGGGTCAACATGAACTTCTCGCTGCTTCCTTCAGTGCAGGTGCTGCAGCAGGTTCTCTGAGAGCAGCTCTCCGTGACTTGGCTGAGGTTGTGGATGGTGGGAGCTCTGTCTGGAATCAAACAGAAGCATTTCCTAACTTCCAGATCACTGTTCTTGTTACATCTCTGCATGTATTTGCTGAGTTCCTAATACAACAAGCTTCTTGGCTCTGCCTTGAGCTCCTAGGCAATACAAAGAATGCAAAATAATTTCAGGCTTACTTCTTGTCACTTAGTGCTGAACTAAGTTTAGTTATGATCCCTATCTCACCCAAAATACATATATAATACATATAATCCCCATCTCACCCCAAAATAGCCTAATTAAAGAAGAACTCCCTTTCCTCAGCCCAAAATTTTCAACTTCAAAGATTATTTATACGTACCGCGGGGTTTTACCCACAGGAAAAACAGCTTTCTGTGTAACTGGAGAAATGTGGGTTTAAAAAAGCAAGCAAGTAAGCAAACAAACATCCCTCTGAGATACAGTTTGCAAGGAGAAATTCCACCCCCCCCCCAGTCAAGCCCACTTTACTAACTTGGCAGAAAATACTGAAAACAAAATTGTGGATTCTTTGTTATCTGCAAGGTCCATCTGTTGTGTGCTAGCCTGTTCAACCTCTGAGGGCTGTGCTCCCAAGTTAATATGAGACAATTAGATTCAGATTAAAGCAGGATCCCAGAGGAAAAAAAAAACCAAAAAAACCCCAACTGAGATAGTTGTGGCAAAGCAGAACAATGGAACAAAAAAACTCACTGCAAGACAACCCAGAATTGGGAAAATGCTCCTCGTGGTAGCAGCATCTCCACTCAGGATCAGCATCCACGCTGTGACCTTCCCCACCCTGTTGGTAGTTGAAGGTCACTTTTGGCCTGTCACAGGCAGCTGTCTTTATCAGAAGTAAAGCAACACACCTTGATTTTCTCCCTCAGTTTTGGCAGGCAGCAGAAACTCACCTAGCACATCCTTAACATCAGCTCACCTCTCCTGGGAGGACCTTGAAGTAAATGTCTTCCCTTTGTTTTAGCAACAGGTGCTTGGCCTGGTGTGAGGGAGACCACCCCAGCTGCTACCCATGAGGGAAGGCCGATGTGAGGGAAGGCCGATGGATCCTCGGGGCCCAGTTTCTTAGCACGTTTCCTCACAGGCTGCTGGGTGTAATCAGGTCCCTCTCTTTGTCTCTCCTCTTAAAGGTACCTGTTTAATTTCCGGGGAGTGGCTGCCAGTTTCCGGTTGAAACACCTTTTCTTGTGTGGCTCGCTCGTCTTTCACGTTGGAGAAGAGTGGTTGGAGTTCTTCTACCCCCAGCTGAAGCCTTGGGTGCACTACATCCCGGTCCGATCAGACCTCTCTGACATCAGGTGTGAGACCCCAGGCGCGCTCACGGAGCGCTGGGTGCCACAGGAAGGCACTGCCGTGCTTGGCAAGGCGGTTCGGTTTGTGTTGTGCTGAGAAGCGCCTGCACTCCCAGGCGCCCGGCGAAGCCTCTCGGAGGTCATGTTCTTTTCTCATTATTCCTGCCCCCTCAAGAAGCCTTTGCTCGTGTTACTTGGAGTATGGTTTCACTGTGCTGCAGAGCTCTTATCACCCTTGCTGAAGTCAGCAGGCACTGGGCACTTAAACTTGAGCGTGGGCCCTGCAGCACGGGTAAGGGAAAGAGGAAAGGATTGCTCAGCCAAAAATGCTTTAGCTCCCAGATTTCAGCATGCCATCCAGAGCTGATACAGAACAGCTGAGAATCATAGAACGTGTGAGGTTGGAAGGGACCTTTAGAGGTCATCTAGCCCAACCCCCCTGCAGCAAGCAGGGACATCTTCACTAGATCAGGTCACTCAGAGCCCCGTCAAGCCTGACCTTGAATGTCTCCAGGGATGGGGCCTCCACTACCTCTCTGGGCAACCCGTTCCAGTGATTCACCACCCTCATGCAGCAGAATGGCAGGCTGCTTCTGTGCTCTGAAATAAGGACCACAAGTCCCTTGCTTGGTTGTAGATCCTTAATGTCCACCTCTGTGGTGGTTTAGCTGACACAGGACAACCCCTTCCACTGAGCTAGTTGTTTCATACTGGTTTTTTGTGTCTCTGTTTTAGGGAGCTGTTGCAGTTTGTGAAGGAGAATGATGCCATAGCACAAGAAATTTCAGAGAGGTAAGTTGTGTGTCGTTCCTGGCTGTCAGGCAGTCCTCTCCCAGAGCATTTCCTTAGGCAGCTGCAAAGGGGTTACCCACCAAAGACAGCCAAGTATTAATAGGGTGCAGTATAACATCCCCTGCAGTAACAGCGGGAGGGTTGGACAACTGGTAACCAGAAGGGGGAACCGGAGAACACGATGATAACACTTAGGTTTTTGCTGGGGTGTGACCCACATCAGAAGCCCCGCTGCAAGCTCTCAGGAGCTGGGAGCATTCCTCTCAGTCTGAGGCCAGCTGACCGCTGGGGATCTGTGTCTGCTTTGGAAGCGTCGTGTATCTGGGCTGGCAGCAACGGGCTTCTGAAGCAGGGCGTGCATCAGTGCTGCTCAGGCTGTATCTGATAGGTGAAACATGATATTTATTATCCCAGATAACAAATACCATCTTGAGGATAACAAAAGCACTGCAACTGTCAGAGCTGTGAGCGTGAATGAGAAGTGTGAGATTAAAATAGGCGATGCGGAGCAGTGCGCGTTGTTTCTCATCTGAAACACAGGAGAGTGAAAGTTGATATACATATAAAACAAAACCAAAGAGGCTTGTAGGAACTGGAAATGCGTTCTGACTGTGCCTTGTATGTCTCTAGGGGACGCCAATTCATCACCGAGCACTTGCAGATGGAGGATGTCTCTTGCTACTGGGAACATCTGCTGTCTGAGTATTCCCAAACCTTGACTTACAAAGTGAAAAGGAGGAAGAGCTACAGCGAGATCACTTCAGAATGGCTGAAAACAGAACTGTAGAGGTTGCTCTGTTTCTTCTCTTTGGCTCAAACTGATCTCCCTGGGAATCTGAAGATCAGCCTATCTTCTGTCTGGTTCTCTCAGACTTCTTATCCCTTATGCTAAAACGACAGAGGACAGCACTAGGCTAACTTTGGAATTGCCCCCTTACAGTGAAACCAGCTATGCAGTCACCGTAAGAACATGAAGTAGTGTGTTGAATTGTAGCTATAATGGGATGGCTGTGGTCTTCGCTGTGAGAGGGTTGTTAACGTTTGGGACTTAGTTAGTACCTGTCTCAGAATGAGCCTAAATCCCATCCAGACAGTGAGAAGCCTTTCTCTTTGTGTTACTGGACTTTTTTCCAAGTCTCCTGTACTCGTGGGCAAGGTACGCAGACTGTCAGCTGCACTCAGCTGGGAGATATATGCCTCCCCACACCCCTTTATTTTTTCAGTAGGTGGTCAGTATTTTCTCACTTGGGATGTTAGGTTTCCTCTGACAGAAGCAGGTATGGAATTCGACGTAACCTTTTTGGATAGCTTAGAGCTTAGCTTTCTGATGCTTGTGTCAGGTTTTTAAAGAGGGTGAGGGTAAGGCTTTGATGTGCCATTGGAAGGACAAATGGTCCTTGCACAGTTAAACTACCTACCTCATTGCAACCGGCTGTGCTCAGCCCGAGCACAGGTGGTTGGCAGTTGAGATAAAGACGGTTCATCCTCCGACAGATGAGCTGGGGGCTCGCACAGCCACATGGACCTGAACCCCTGGTAACAAGCTCTCCCTAGCTGGCTGGCCAGACATCCTTAAGAACCCAGGGAAAGCATGTGTGGAGGTAGAGTTGGTTCTTTTTTTTTCCAGAAGTTCACAGATTCTCTGCTCTGATCCCCTTCTGTAAACACTTTAGGTTGTTTTTCGTTGGTTTTTAGTTGTTTGTTTGTTGCTGGGCTTTTTTAGGCTGGTAACACATCTTGCTCACTCCATTACTTGCTTTTCTTTCCCACTGCTGTGGCATTCTTTTTCTCTTCTCTTTTCAGTCTGGCTGAAGCCATATCTTCAGTCACACAGTGGCAGCTACTCCTCACATTACTTGAGTCCAGCCACAGGCTGCTCGTGCTCACTGTATTTATGCCCACTACAGGCTGCTCAGCTTGGAGGGAGTGCAATTCCTGAAGTGCTGCATGGCCCCTGTGCTAAGAGGCCTGGTAGGACGCAGCATCTCCCCTGGCATCCAGACAGGTGCTCAGAAGAGCTTGGGCAGCAGCATGCGGTCCCAGGAGGGCCTCTGCCTCCCTGGTGAGCGCCGTGATGATGAAGTGGCCTCACGGTGCCGGAAGCAGCACATTACTGGGGGGGCGGATGACAGCAGCGGCTCACGGTCTCCTCTACGGTCAGTCTGGATGAGAGAAGAAAACACTACAAGGGACAGCTGCTCTTAAGTGCACACACACACACACACACACACACACACACACACACGTGCCTGGCAGCGCTGCCAAGCCCTGGGACATCACTGCCAGACCTGTTTGTCAAGCACCAGTTGCTGGGGCAGGGCGCCAGCTGCGTGACTGGTGCTTGGGTTACCCAGCCTGCAAAGGAAACAGCCTGGGCACTGAAGTAGCCTGGTTTGGGAGGAAAGGAGCTGTGCGAGTGGGGTGTTTTGTATTTTTAGTCAATGGAGAGACACCACTCCAAGAAACTGAGACAGCTCTGTATAATAGTTCAGAACCATTTTTAATTAAGTACTTTTGCAATAAACCAAATGAAAAAGAAGTTTTCCTGGGTGCATCTGTCATGGTTCTGCTCCCAGCCAGGAGCTGAGCACAGGCAGCTGCTGGCTCTGGCGGCGGGGAAGGGAAGAAGGGGGAAAAAAAATAAGGCAAACCTGATGGGTTGGGATAAGGATAGTTTACTAGGACAGCAGAGAGAGAAATAATAGTAATAGGACTTTTACAGCAAAAATATATGAAACTGGTGCTACACAATGCAGTTTCTCACTGAACTGCACAGCTTGGGACATACAGCTCAGAGCCATCCAAAACCCCACGCCCTCAAGTTCCCTCCCCCCACTGGCCCCCCTTTATGCCGAGCATGATGTAATTGGCATGGAGTACCCTCTTTGGCCAGTTTGGGTCACCTGTCCTGGCTGTGTCCCCTCCCAGCTCCCTGGGTGCCTCCCACCTTACCAGGGCAGTACAGCTAACTGAAAAGTCCGTGACTGCTTGGCAACAACTAAAACAACCATGTGTTATCAGCACTGCTCTCAAACTGACTCCCAAACAGGGCCTGCCACCGGTTGCTAGAAAGGAAATCAACTCTATCCTAGCCGAACCCAGGACAGGTGTGGCTGGCCCACAGCTGCTTCCCACAGCCGCGGGTCGTTCCGTTCCCGTCCCAGTCACACACTGGCTGCCTTCGCTTCCGTCCCAGGTCGCGGCGGCCTGTCCTAGGGCAGCCCTGGCC
>VZTU01023066.1:0-15534 GCA_013400835.1 Zapornia atra
CCACCCCCCAACTTCTCTACAAAAACGTCTGGTTTTGGCTTTTGTAGTACCATGTGTCACAAAGCTGTCAACACTTTTCCATAGTATCAAAGTACACTTAGCTGGAAACCCTAATATAAGTTAGGCCAAAGAACTACAATAAACTTGCTACGGGGTGTAAACTTCCTATTTATAGGTACTGCAAACCAGCTGATAGCCTGCTGCAGGATAAAAACATGTGAATTTTAATAGCATACTGGAAAAGTAAAACAATTTACTTTAATAGCTCAGTACTTACCCATTAAAGGTCTCAGGACAGTCATCAACGACATCCCACAAAGCCATTCATGTAAGCTGTACCAACAGCAGTACATTAAGTACTCCAGTGTTACTTCGAATTAACATCATTAGAGCAACTTGTCCCATTTTCCTTTCCCAGGCATGAAACAGAGCACTCCATTTGGCTCTAATACCCCTACGTCTCATATTTAAGACCTCTAGGTCTTTTACCAAGTCTTTAAACCCTGCCTGCTCCTCACCTGCCCATTTAAAACGTAAAGAACCAAGACAGAGGAATCTGGCAGCATTTTCATTAGCAAAGAGAGAGAAATGAAGTACAGAGGAGAGTATTTGAGAAAGCAGGTTTGGCTTTGTAGGCAGCTTCAACCCCGCTAACTTTTTCTACAAAGAATCAAAAGCACATGAAGGGATCTACTTTACACACAACTAGTAGAGGGGAAAGGACTGGCAAGGAGAAAACAGTCCATTTTCATAGGAAAGAAGGCCAACCATAAATTACTGTAGTACCTGTTATGTTCAACATTGACAAAGCTTTTAAGGTTAGCAAAGATTAGAAAGCTTCCCAAGAGTCAACAGCAAGACCAGAAGTGTCTTACAACCCTGAAATGTCACCTGCTTGTTATCCACATGTGCACAGCACTATCCAGAGGGGAAAACCCTAAATAAGAATGTGCAATGATGCACACCAACCTAGTTATCACTGCTGATGAAAGACACTCACATCATTGTCCTTTACTACGCTGAGAACTGGGTAGCAGATGAGAGATGTTAGAACAGAGCCAGTATCAGAAAAGGATCAGGAAGAAGTGGAAAATATTCAGCTGATTAGAGCCATGTTATATTGGCTACACAGCTAGTGAGAGTGGCAACAAGCAGCCCATCTGAAAAAGGAAACCTGTGAACCACCATAAAGGTCAAAGAGGATGACAACAATCTGAAATAGCACGGATTCCAAAGTAGGAACAAAAAAGCGTGGCTGGGAGCACAGTGCTCAAGGTAAGTTATGATTTAATGCCATGCCCAAAGCCAAAAGACAGCTTGAATTTTACAGCAGGCCAGAGATGTCAACATTATAATCTTGCTACTGGAGAGAAGAGCCAAAATCACTATATCTGACATAGATTTGCTATTAGATTTGAGATACACAGATTACCGGTGTCCACGTTGCTCCTCTCCTATTACCATTTGTTAAGTGCAAGGGGTTAGTAATCCTTCAATCACGTCTGCTTTTCACTGCAGGGCTGTCCTTGTGTGCTACAAACAACTGCAGAGTCACACAGCACATACACAGAAGGGGAAATCTGCATTTAGCTCTTCAAGCACTTTATGCCTTTGAATATTTTAAAAGGTATTTGAAGGGTACCTGTGGTTTTTTAATATAAAGCGATACAATCACTGCACACAAAGCTGTTCAAAACACCTGTTGAGGTATAATGCATCATGCTCATCTTTAACTAGCCATGCCCTAATGAGAGAATTAATTAAAAAACTAGTCAAACCAGAACTGTATGCAAAGGAAAATTTAAAAAAAAACCCCAAGTACACAAGGTCAGTGTAAACATGTTCTTTAATATCACTGAAGATAAATTTAGAAATCCAATCCTTAGGTGGGTTTCAAATAAATAATCATTTTGAGTAACTGTTTACATATAAAGGGAGCTCTCCAAGCAGCAGTGCACAGTTTACAATTCCTCCCTGCTTACACATCCCCAAGAAGAGAATGTACAGTAGGTAGTGCACACTGGTAAAAACCAATCCCAACATATGCCACACATGCCATCTTCCATGAAACCACTTGAACCTGGGGGAGAAGCAACCAGAGGCGCACACTGCCCTTTGAAGCACCACTGTTTGCCCACAGCCTTTTTACCAGCATAAGACAAATGAGAAGCCTGGGAGCACAAGTCATCTTCCCTCTTCTAAAATCCACTCTCAACTCAAAGACTAAAGACAGCAGTGCTCTGATATAGAGAATGTATTCCTCAACCTGACATTGCAGCATGACACACCATCCCCGTCCCAATCGCTCTCTGCTCAGAGATGCCTGCTCTGATTTTGATCTCTCTCCAGTAACTGCAGAGACAATCCAAACAAATAAGAGTTCTTGTTTCCTGTACATCCTGGCCCAGCACACTGAAATGAACCAAGACAAGGCAGGCCTCAAGAGTGGGTATGGCTGCCTAGCAAAATATCTGGCATCCTACATCACTCAAAACTTCCCAGAAGCAAAAATTCTTCCTCTGAAGTGAAAATCTGCCTTTTTTTTAAACAACTCCAATTACTCTGCTGTACAAACATGCCAGATGTGAAGCTTCCCCCATCAAAACAAGAAGATGTAATGATGCAGGAAAAAACAACAAGAAAAATGTTGAATTATAAATACTCCACAAATACACTTGCAAAAGTGTCATTGTGAATTGTTTTCTTGGTTAAGTTGCCTTTTCATCAAAACATTTTCTCTCTGCAGATACAGGTAGGGCCATCTTCCACTCTTTGTACAACATGCAATTGAGCTGTGAAAGCCACTGCAGTATTTGCCACACAAAACCACTTTGCCTACCAGCATAAATTCCTCAACCTTCACCATTTGATTTTGCTTCCCAATTTCTAACAGATCTGAAAAAAGTTGAGCCTCTCTGCTATGTGTCAATTAAAAACCTTACAATGTAATACTGTTGTGTACCTACTGAGAAAGTGTTACAGGAGTTAAGGGATTGCATCAATTGCTATCTTGGCTTTGGCAAAACAGGGACTTGGGCTAAGATACATTGTCTACTTCACATGTTTGAGTAGGGGATGCTGCAACATTTAAGAGATGAAATAAAAGCAAATTCCTCAGATTTCTAAAACTGTCAGTACAAGGGATTCCCAAGTTGTTCCAAATACAGGAGCAGGATAATCAGTTTTCAAGGAAAGCCACATAGTCAGTCAGTCTGGCCAACTGCTGTTCATTTGGAATTGGTGGAACTGGAGCAGGTTCTACAAAGATAAAACAAAAGCATCATTAATGAAATTAAGGAAACAAATCCATCTGCAATACCAACCATCACAACAGTAAGCAAAAAGTTAAATGCACCAGGCTGTTAATCAGTCTTATAGGGCCACATTTTAAGGTCTCTCCTACCTATGCAGCTTCAGCTTGCATTACTTTTCTGTTATCTGCAACAGTAAGTAGCTGAAGAGTTTCTAACAGCAAAGAGCTGTAACAAGTTCCAGTTGTCAGTAGCTTCCAACTGAATAATGAAGACTGACACTACTCCTTCCACTTGACCAATAAAAAGCACCTGGAGCTCTGCAGTTGCTCCTTTCCTTACAAGTTGCCACACTGAAGAGAGATAACCCAGCAGATTTATTTCCTAACTAACAAGACCCAGCCAAGTACTGCATGGGTGTGTGCCAGCTAACCTGAGAGCCCAGGTCAGCAACACATTGGAAGACAAGAAACTAAAGGGGAGAGATAAGTTAAGAATTAAAAAAATCAGAAATAAAATATTGCATTTACTCTCCCTGAGGAGTTAACAGTCTAGCACTTGGGCTACAGTTAAACTGCAAGTAGACAACAGGGGAGGCTGACAATCAAAAGGAGGTTCTCAAAAAACAAGGCCCCCAGCTCTTGAAATGGGCTTGGAATTAAACCTGTAAATTCAAGACACTTTAGACAACTGTGTTAGACACAGCAAGCCACCACTTCAGGTCTGCTGTCACTACCTTGAGAACAATCAAAATAGTGTCTTGACAACCAGCATGACACAACATGTTACACCTCAATCTCGAGTCAAGCTCTGAGGAAAACCAGAAGATTGCTTTCTTCTCTAGGGAAGGCTTCAGAAGCCCCATACCACAATAAAAAGCAACCCAACTGACAGTTGCTTGGTGAAGAAGCTGCCCCTAAGGCAGAAGTTTCCACCAGAATCCATTGTTTTACAGGGGCTGTCTACCTCTGCTTTGGAATCTGCTCCTTCCTCACTCTCCTTAAAGTGAGAGTGAGAGAAAACAGAGGGACAAACACATTTACACAGGAGCTGATTGGGGTGGGTTTTTTGAAGGGTGGAAAGAGGGGGAATGGCAACATTCACTTCTCTAGGATTCAATTCTCATTTTGTGGTGCTGGTGAAATTATGTTTATATTAATCACATATGGTTAGATACATATAAAACCAGAAAGTACCTGATGAAGGAATAAATCTGTTAAAGGAAGCTTCCAGCACACCTAAAGAAAAACACAACAGAAGTTACTCCAGCAGATCAATTTGGCTTGATGTATAGAAGTGTTTCAAAGCTGGATAAAAAGGCAATTAAGATTAAGCCTGTTCATTTGTTTTATACCCTAGCTAAAAAGCAAAATAACAAAGGCTAGACATGTAGCTTCAAAACAGGTGACAATCACAGAACCATCAGGTTGGAAAAGACCTTTGAGATCATTAAGTCCAACCGTTCCTGTCCTGTGCTAAACCACATCCCTGAGCACCTCATCTACCCCTCTGTTAAACACACACAGGGTCAGTGATTCAACCCCCTCTCAGGGCAGCCTGTTCCAGACCCTAACAACTCTTTTGGTGAAGAACCTTTCCCCAACATCTGATCTGACCCTGCCCTGGCACAGCTTGAGGCCATTTCCCCTTGTCCCATCTCCTGTCACCTGGCTGAAGAGACCATCACCCACCTCTCTGCACCCTCCTGGCAGGTAACTGTAGGCAGTGATAAGGTCTCCCCTCAGCCTCCTCTTCTCCAGGNCACACCCAGGTCCTTCTTGTCCAGGCAGCTGTCTACCCACCCTCCCCCCAAGCCTATAGAGCTGCACAGGGTTGTTACGTCCCAAGAGCAGGACTCTACACTTGGCCTTGTTGAACCTCATCCCATTAACAACAACCTCCAGCCTCTTTCTTTTGCTTCTAGAATAGTCCTTGTGTTTGCTTTTGGAGAAGAACCACATGTAACTAACTCTCAGTGCTTTAAAGCACCGCCTGTTTTGCAACCAGTTTGTGAAAAAACCCAAAACCCAACTGATCACATGCAAAAGCTCAGGACTCCTGCTGGTTATGTGCCCCAAGGGATAAATTTCAACACCTTGCCTGGCACGTGGTTATTCTAATGTTCTGGGCTCCCAACACCTAAAAACTGTGCCCATACAAACAGTGTATTTTTTTAGCCTAATAGATGTTGCCCTTTTACATACACTGCAACTTGGCTCCTTCTTCCAGACATTAACACTCATTTCATCTCTGCCTTCAAATCTTAACTTTTATTTTCACCTCAGCCAGCCACAGATACTGCTTTAGCAAACAAAAAGCCACCCCCAAAACCCAAGTAATTTTGCAGGCTGAGCTTGGCTGGAAACAGATACTCTGTTATCATCATGACAGCAAAAAAAAAATCCAGTAAATTTTAAAAAGCAAATTGTAGCAACAACTTGAGCTCCTAAGAACAAAGATCCATGAGATCTGAGCCCCACGAAGCTCTACTTCTAGTCAAAAATCTCAGGTTCAAAATGGTATTTTTTTACTCATCTTTATTAGATTAAGACATGTCATTTCAGGTCATGCAACTTATGTTCCACTGAGTCAGAGCCAGCAGCAGAGGAGGAGCAGGAGAAACCATAGCATATCCTGTCTGCTTTTGTTTAAACAAGTTAATTTGAGGATGTAGTTTAATCCAAACTACTTGTAGCCCTTACCCAAACCTACTACTTTGTAATTCCTACATTTTATAAACATTCCATGTTTCACAGCAGCATAAGCCCCATACAAAAATATCTAAAATAATATTGTGCAAATTGTTAATTAAAAACTAGCACCTCATTACTAGACACTGCTAAACTCATTGTCTACTCAAGTAACAGCTCCACCTACCTGGCTTTTTAGGCATTACCATACGAGTTGAAAAGTCCGCTTGCCAGCCCTGTTCTAATACACCTGGAAAGGCATTTTAAACTCATCAGAACAAATGTATCTTACATAATTGCTAGAAACACAAAATAAAGATGCACATTAACGAAAAAAAAACCAAAATCTCTGCCCACATGCCACAACTAAGATTTATTTCTTGTAAGCATTTGGACATTTAGTTCAAGAAAAGCTGATGAAAGTAGCAGAAGCACACAAAATTAGGCTAACCCACTACCTTTAGCCTTCCCTCATTGTGGAATTCACACTTCCACATATAAAAGGGCAGGATAACTATTTGCCTCTAGTTGCCACTGGTTAAAAATGATTTAAACTTATCCAGAACAGAGATTTTTTTTCCTCTATCCACATCACTTCTCTTCATAATAATCTCAGAATTTGTAAACAGGTTTCTGTTTACCATCTCTTGCAGCTCTCAACTCCATCATCTGCAGAAACACTGCCCAGTAAATAAATGCAAAGTACCTTTCACAGCTTCTTCTACAGGAAGCCCGACAAAGGCTGCAAAGTCATCTGCAACTATCGAGGTGTATGCCTGAGAAACCAGTCCAAAGGCTCGTCTCCTAGTTGCATCTAAGAAGAGATAAAACACTGAGCAGACAGCAGACTGAGCTCCACATATAGGAAATATGAGGAAATGTTTCTAAGCCTAACAACATTTGGAAGATTACTACCATCCTTAAGAACTAGCCCTGGAGAAGTTCCCCCTCCCTTCCCACAATTCACTGAAGTACCACAGTCAGCAGCCAGAGGCAACAGCTTGGTCTGTGTCAGGACAAGTGTGGTCTCTGAGGGGCTTTTAGCTTCTAAATGCACTATGTGGCATCTCTGTATGACAACCAGTATGTAAACCAGTTTAGGAAGCTGCTTCCTATGATGCTCTCCATTTGCAATAAGCTTGTGTGTCCAATAGTTCAGAATCAGGGAAAAAAAAGCAAAAAGCAAGTATTCAACTATTCATGACTTTTTAACCACGTCTGCTTTGATCCAAAGGCATCTGCAGATCAGTCCCTTCTAAAGCTGCAGAGAACTGGTTATTGGAATATACCTGGGAAAGCTTTTCAGCAGTCTGTACTGCCCTCTAGGAACAAGACTCTGCATGTTCCCCTCCCACAGTCTAACACAACAGCAGTCTAAAGCCCCATTTAAAAGAAGCTTTTTCTTAAGTGTCACAAGTCTCTTCAATGCCAAGCCAAGGTCCCCAGATTAATGGTGAAAAGGCTGACAAAACCGAGTAACTAACGGTCTGCTTTGCTATCACAGAACAAAGCACGTGGTGTATGAGTATTCTGTCATGTTGGAATTTCAACTGCACCCACAATCCAAACGGACAAAGACATTTCAGCTTGCTGTGACAAATCATAGAATCGTAGGGGTTGGAAGGGATCTCAAGAGATCATCGGGTCCAACCCCCCTGCCAAAGCAGCTCCCTAGGACATATCACTCAGATAGGCGTCCAGACGGGTCTTGAATATCTCCAGAGAAGGAGAGTCCACCACCTCCCTGGGCAGCCTGTCCCAGGGCTCCCTCACCCTCACTGGGGAAAAGTTCTTCCCCAGGTTGGTGCGGAACTTCCTGTGCTCCAACTTGCAGCCATTGCCCCTTGTCCTGTCCCCACAGACACTGAAAAGGGGCTGGCTGATTCCCCCTGCATCCCCTGCTTAAGATAATTATAGACTTTAATTAGGTCCCCCCTTAGTCTTCTCTTCTCAAGGCTGAAGAGTCCCAACTTACTCAGCCTGTCCTCATAAGGGAGATGCTCCAGGCCCCTAATCATCTTCGTAACCCTTCTTTGGACTCTCTCCAGGAGATCCCTGTCCTTTTTAAACCAAGGAGCCCAGAACTGGACACAATACTCCAGGTGGGGCCTGACCAGGGCAGAGTAGAGGGGGAGGATCACCTCCTTTGACCTGCTGGCTATACTCCTCCGGATGCACCCCAGGATCCCATTGGCTCTCTTAGCCACCATGGCACACTGCTGGCTCATGGCCAACACCTGGTAACTAAAATTCCTTCAAGTAAACCCCACAAAAGCCCAGGAATCTTCCTGACCACTCCTGATTTTTCTAAGTAATAAGCAGCCATTCGTCTACTTGTCTGTCTGTGTTTGAGCACACAGCAGTGATTTAAGGCAGTGTGTCACTCCACACTACCTACAGCAGTTCAATCTGTACCTCTGAGCGCTTCCATGATGGGCTGAACAGTCTCGGACCACTGATGGGCACTGATTGTTGTGTAGATGCCTGGAAAGTCTCTCTGCCAGATTCTCTGTCCTACTGACCAAACTGCACCAAGTTCAGCATTGGCCTGTTGGGACGAAAACCCCAGAGTTAATCCAGAACAATGTATTCCCACCAGTGACTAAAACCAAACCCACTTTCCCTCCCCTCTTCCTCCTCCCACTGCCAGAGGGTATCACCATACCTGTAAAACAAGCAGACAAGCAGCAGGAAACCTTGCTTCAGCAGCTACCACTGCTTTAAGCTCCCCAATCCATCCTCTGCCAAAACTTTATAAGCCAGGTAAGCAAAACCTGCTCCCATGCTGGTTATACCAACCCAGCTACAGCAATCATGGAGGACAGGCTACACTCAGGCTACTTAGAGTTGTGGAGCTACAGGCACAGCTTATTTTCTGCTTAGAGAAATGCTTGCCTCTTCTGTAGAGTCTTTATAAAGCACAGAGGCTCTGTGCACTGTGAAGGCAATTTTCAACATGAAATCTCATCTTGCAATCTTGACAACTGATTCAGTGAAAAGTAATCATGCTGAATAGATTGATAGAGGTGTAGCTTAAGAGACAATTAATATAACTTTAATATAAGAATTTTCATAGTTTTAAGAATAGACTAGTTTAAGAGAAAGCTGTAACTGTGTAAGCTGCTTGTGAGAGCAGAGCAAAACTTAACCATAACAATGCAACAGTAACAGCCTTGAAGATAAAGAAGTAAGAATTGGTGTGTTTTTAGGAACAGATTAGTTTTGAATTTTAGCAGAATTTGGCTGTCATCACATCAGCTGTTTCAGGAAAGCAGCTACAAAACTTAACCATAACAGTGCAACAGCCTTGAAACCAGAGGAAGTAGGAGATAGAGGAGTCCTAAATAATGAGACTAATGACCAACTAAAACACAGAGTATATCTTGTTTTCAGTGAAAAACTAAGTACTCAGTGCAGGTGTTGGGAGCCCAGATAAGCATGGAGAAACCCGTAAAGAGCATGCGCTGAGAGAGAGGAAGACATCCAGCCTTCATCCCTGAAGACCACCAGAAGACCCCCTGAGTGTCACTGACCATGCTCTATCTGAGAGGAGTTAATGTCAATGACTTCCTGGAAATAATTTGCATAACCCTGCCTTTTCTTAGAAATTCTAATGAATATGTAGAGTTAATCTGTATAAATAGGAGAGATCTGGCTTTAATGGGGGGACACACTGGGAGGAGTGTGTGCCCAGCAC
This sequence comes from Zapornia atra, assembly GCA_013400835.1. Taxonomy (NCBI): domain Eukaryota; kingdom Metazoa; phylum Chordata; class Aves; order Gruiformes; family Rallidae; genus Zapornia; species Zapornia atra. The sequence continues at coordinate 9,639 of VZTU01023066.1, forward strand.
TACAAGAAAGGATCCCTGCTCCATAGTCACCAAGGCTACTGAGTTTTGATTCTGGCTTTCTGAGGCATCACAATACATCATAATAAATGTGGTGCCACACTCACTACAACTGCTCTCCTACTACTGGTTTTAAGGGCTCTCTCTACTACGTTATACACATTTGGTCAACCAGACTCCAGAACAGCAACCAAACAGGGTAATAAAGTAGTATTTCCAATTGTAAGGAGAACCAACTTGTTTCTGAAGTTTAAAACCCAAATGGGTTATTACTTGATTCAATTAGAAGATTCATCAACAAACACACAAGGAAATATTATGCTTTGAGGTGTAACCTTCCCAAAATTATTCATGCAATGAGTTTCCCCCACCAAGACTGAGGCTTCACATGAAATGCAAGACATTCACAGAATACTGCTGAGCAATAAATAGAGCAGGATTCTGGAAGTTTCATCCAGATGACTGATTTAACTGATGTATCTACTTTTTTCATGAAAAGAGAATTATTTCAGAATCATTTAACAGGTCCCACCTTGACCATGAGGTTTCTTAAGACAACAGGGCACTCGATGTGATCTCACACTACAAACCTAACACAGTCTGGAAGCATTTCCAGTATTAAATGTGGCTAAATCCTCAAAACACATCTTTGACCCCCAGTGCAGCACAAAACACATGCCTTCAGAAAGCTAAACAATTTGAAGACACAACTCAGCTGAAATCACTCCACAAGGCATTCTGCACCCTCATGTGGAACGTGGCCCCATCCCATAGTCAGATCCATCGCTTTCCTCCAGCTGATTGCCCTTTATCACAAGGTTTTCTACTAAAAAGCCAACGATTTACTGAATTTTGTTGCACCAGATTATGTGGGAAGGAAAAGAGGTAACAGATGAGCAACTAGGAGATCTTACAGACCAACATGCCATCTGCTGGGCAGGCAGTTCATAGCACAGAACGGAGCCCAGACAGAATCCTTGGAGGGGGAAAACTCATCACTTCCAAAACTTGGTCAAAATTGGTTTAGCATAAAATGGCATTTTATGACATACTTACAGATTTGATAGCAGGAGGGATTCTTTTCCAGAGATATCGGGCATTGTTCCTTAAAAAGAAATTGTTGAAAATATTTCTCAGTAACCAAACATTTGCTACTTGCATTCACCCAGATGCTATAATTAACAGTCTTGGTGCTTTAAAACATTCCTTCTGCATGTACTGAAGTAGAAAAACAAAGTCACTCTCAAACAGACAACAAACAGTTCATTAACTGCCTCATTTAACACCAGTTTAGAGGCGGTTTTTCATTTATCTACCCAAGGCAGCACTTCACAGAGGTTAGGTTTGCAGCTTTATTTCTGGAATAGCTGTGTCTCTGATGAGCACATAGAATGGTCTGGGTTGAAAGGGACCCCAAGGATCAGAGAGCTCCAACCCCCCTGCCACAGGCAGGGCCACCAACCTCCAGGGCTGGATCTACACAAGGTTGCCTGGGGCCCCATCCAACCTGGCCTTGAACACCTCCAGGGACGGGGCATCCACTAATTCTCTGGGCAGCCTGTTCCAGCACCTCACCACTCTCTCTGTAAAGAACTTCCCCCTAATATCTCATCTAAACCTTCCTTCCTTTAGCTTTAATCCATTCCCCCTTGTCCTGCCATTATCTGCTCTTTTAAAAAGTTGAATCCCCCCCTGCTTATAAGCTCCCTTCAGGGACTGGCAGGCTGCAATGAGGTCCCCCTGCAGCCTTCTCTTCTTCAGCACATGTACAAGCAGTTAGCTTTTCACAGCATCAGCAGTTGTTTAAATCAAGGCTCTCCAAACCTTGCTCACATGCTTCTAGCCAAAAAAGCATTTCTGAGCATGCACCCCCAGTATATGCATAAGTACTTATAAGTTATATGCAGGCACCGCTGCATTAATATATTATGTACATTATAAAGATATAAAAGGATGAAATAAGCACCCTTTCAAGCTATTTATTTCACTTAACAGTACAAAAATACGTTGTCCATGGGCCCACAACCTCAGTTTGCACACCAAAGATTGACTGGTTGGTGCCTGTTCTTCCCAAACCAGCTTTGCCATGTGCAGCCTGGAAGTTTCGGTACTGAAGTATTTGGTCCCTGATCTTTAGAGCACAGAATTCCAACTGAAATGGTTACAAGCTCCCAGGAAGCTTTAAAATGCAAAAGAGAGAAAAGACTCACAGCTTCTCATTCAAGCCCAATTCTAAAACTCAACAAATGCCTTTGAACCAAGGTTTTCTGCATCAAACCTTACACTCAGTATCAGCATCCAGGGATTTTGCCCTGAAAGGGTTAAGTGTCTACAAGGCAAAAAGCCACCCAAATCTTCAAAGCCCTGCAGGAATGCTGACTTGGGCTTGATACTTGGACATGGAAGTCTCCTTTACTCTGTCTGAATAAATATTCAGCACTTATTCAATAAACCTCTGAACACAGTGAATCAAGTTTGCCCAGGGACACCATAATAATCCACCAGACCAACCTCAAAGGCTTACTCTGCTTCACACAGATTTAGCTCATTCAAGCAAACAGTATCCCTCATTTTTCCACAAATTCTGGAGTTGTCCTGCTTCCATTAGACCCAAGGAGGAGCATGCAGTTGTACTCAAAACAAACACAGCCTTCAAAAGCTACAAAGCAAACCACTGAATTGTCCAACACTTCCCAAAGGAGATGGTTTCACTATTTAAGGCACTTTCTCCCTAAAGCCAATCTGTTTCCCTGCAGTTCAAAAGGGTGGGCAAGAGCACAGGAGAATAATTCCACTGGCAGAGTGAGGCATGAAACTTAATTTCATTCATTTTATAGAATCACAGAATGCTTTGGGTTGGAAGGGACCTCAAAGATCATCTAGTTCCACCCTCCCTGCCTTGGGCAGGAGCACCCTCACTAGCCCAGGTTGCCCAAAGCCCCCCATCCAACCTGGCCACCCTCAGAGTAAAGAATTTCTTCCTCACATCTAACCTAACCCTGCTCTCTTCCAGCTTAAAGCCATTGCCCCTTGTCCCATCCCTGCACTCCCTGGTGAACAGCCCCCTCCTGCTTTCCTGTAGGACCCCTTTAAGCATCAGTATGCTGCAATTACATCTCCCCAGAGCCTTCTCCTCTCTGGGCTGAACAAGCCCAACTCTCACAGCCTGTCTCCAGAGCAGAGGTGCTCCAGCCCCCTGATCATCTCCGTGGCCTCCTCTGGGCTGACTCCAACAGCTCCACATCTTTCCTGTGCTGAGAACCCCAGAGCTGGATGCAGCACTGCAGGTGGGGTCTCTAGAGAGCAGAGTAGAGGGGCAGAATCACCTCCCACTAAAACCAACCAAGCAAAACACACCACAGAACTGCCCACCCACATGGACTCAGTCACACAACCAGTTGCTGCTGTTCTGGTAACACCACAGCTCGAGTGGATAGTGACAGATCCAGTACCTGAAGTTGAAGATTAACACAAGCCACTTACATGTCATTATGCAACAGGTACAAAGCTAGAAGCTGGCCATAAACAAGGGGTGTTGCAATCCCTCCAGGAGCCTAAAAAACAAGTACAAATAATTTGGTGACATGTTTTTGAGAACAAGTTACCTTACAAAATACTCCAGGTAGCCAAGTGTAAGGAAGTCTGAACATTCCAGGACAGTTTCTGTTTTTCACACCACATAAGAAGAAGTCAGGACAAACTGTCAGACTCAAAGTTGTAGTAATACAGTTGTACCTTACAGTGAAGAGTTGACTTGCACACACCAGGCATTTTACATGGGAAACTTTGTTATGCTGCATGAACCAAGGAAGGTCACATCCTTCTAAAGCCCCAGCTTCTGCTCATAGAAGTGGTAACCATCTCACCCTACAGTTACACACAGCTGGCTTTAGGCACTCATGATTTCATCTATCCTGAGCTGAACTGGAGGTCAGTTCAGAGCACTCCACCACAGGCAAGTCTCTTCTACTCACGTGAGCTGCCCTTCCTAAAAATCCAAACTAAGCTTTGACTCCTGTCACACTTCCCCAGACCTCACACATCATACAAGTAGGAAAAAAAAACCCTATTATAATAAAGTCATAAATTTTTGAAAGTCTATAATAATTTAAAAGCTGAAAATGATTTCCAATAAGCTTTTAGCAATTTATCAAAGGGTAGAGCAGCAAGCACTCACAGGAAGCCAATTAGGCAACAATTTGATTTAATTACACATGTGATTTATAGGCTCATCTAAACCAAACACAGGTGATTATCTTACCAAGCTATTCTTACCCTGTTTCCAGGGCTCATCACCCACATGCAGACACAACAGTTTCTTCAACTGTCCCTTAGACTGTGCCCAGTAAAACAAAGACAGGTCAATTCATACCACCTCTCTGGGCTGACTAAACTCACCTTTGGTGTTTCTTTGTATACAGAGACTCACAGAATGCTTTGGGTTGGAAGGGACCTCCATGATCATCAAGTTCCAACACCCCTGCCACAGGCAGGGACAACTTCACTAGCCCAGGTTGCCCACAGCCACATCCAACCTGGCCTTGAACCCTGCCAGGGATCCAGGGGCTTCCACAGCCTCTCTGGGCACCCTGTGCCAGGGCCTCACCACCCTCAGAGTAAAGAATTTCTTCCTAGCATCTACCTAACCCTGCTCTCTTCCAGCCTGAAGCCGTTGCCCCATGTCCCATCCCAGCACTCCCTGGTGAACAGTCCCTCTCCCACTTTCCTGCAGGACCACTTAAGTATTGGCAGGCTGTAATTAGGGCACTCCAGAACCTTCTTCTCTCCAGGCTGAACAAGCCCAACACTCTCAGCCTGTCTTCACAGGAGACGTGCTCCAGCCCCCAATCATCTTCATAGCCTCCTCTGGACCTGCTCCAACAGCTCCCTGTCTTTCCCATACTGGGGACCCCAGAGCTGGATGCAGCACTGCAGGTGGGGGCTAAAAAGAAAATCAGTGAGTTTCTCTGCTGACATGCTTGTGGAACAAACAGGAAAGCTAACTGTCACCAAACCCACAAGATTCACAATCTACTGAAGGAAGATCTGTGGCTGCATCTAGTTTGGAAAAAAAAAACCCCCAAGCCTACCTATCAGTTCCTAACCTGAAACACAAACCCTGTCAGCAGGTGTTAAGAGCACCCAGAAGAATCAGCATGTGAAGACACACAGGGCAAAGGCCATTGCAAATATGGCAAAGCTTTTGGAAACAGCATTTTGAGACTGCCAACAGACCCAGCAGAGACCTTGAAGGGAGAGCAGCCTAGGGACCCAGCACAGTCCAACACCACACACAGCAGGACACAATAAACTCCCTGGAGTGGCTGCAGAAGCAAAGCCCAAAGCCTGCTGGGCTCCAGCCCTGCCACAGCTCTCCCACCACTCCACAAAGGTCAAAAAGGCAGCCAGAGCCATCACAAGTCAGGTTCTGATAGAATGCTCAAACCAAGTATCAAACATCAGTCTGGAGCCTGCTAAGCCTGAGGGGGGATAAAGAGGTCCTGTATGCCCATGCTCCTCTAAAGTACAGGAACACACCTGCAAAGCAAGTCCTAAAGCACTCCCATCTGGAAGGGGTAGCCAGGCACAGCTCCCCCACATGATACCATTCTGCTTCCCTGTGCTCACATGCCCATCGCCTGAGGCAGCAAGGATCTTGTATTTTCAGTATAGCAACCTCCTTCCAAGCCCAAACCCCTCTTCTACAGGCTTCAGGGCATACCAAGAGGCTGCAGCACCATGCAGAGAATATGAGAGTGCACAGAAGCATCAAGTGAACCCTGATGATGTACACCCATAAATATAATCCTTCAATGGAAAGGGGCTCTAATTTCCACTGTAAAACTCCCCAAACCACAGTTCTGCTGCAGCAAGTGATCACAGAATCATAGACTGGCCT
>VZTU01023067.1:0-18229 GCA_013400835.1 Zapornia atra
GAGGGAGGGGGGAACCGCCTCCCCCCCTTACCCCCTCCCCGCAGCCCTCCCCGCACGACGGCCGGCCCCGCCGCGCCTGCGCCCCGCGGAACGCCCGCGCCCCACCCCCCTCCCTCCCGGTCCGCCCGTCTCCTCAGAGTGGCTGGAATTGAGCATGCGTGGGGGAGGAGGAGGGGGAGAGAGGGCTCCCATTGGGCGTGGGGAGGGGCGCGCACGTGCCACTGCCCGCCCCTCCCCCAGGAAGGCGGGGCGCGGGGAGGCACGCGCTGGCTCTGCCCTCCCCTCCTCCCCGCGTGACACTGCCCGGGGGAGGGGGGAAGGAGCAGGGTGCCGCGAGGACACGGGCTGAGAGAGGGCGGGCCGCGGCGCGCGCCGACTCCCCCTTATGTAACCGCGGCGGCGGCGGCGGAAGCGGCCGAGCGGTGCCGAAGGCGCCCGAGGGCCGGACTTTGTCGCTGGGCCGTGACCGCCGGCGCGGGCCCGGATGCGGCCGTGGGGGTACGGGGCGGTGGCGGGGCTCCCCTCGCGGGACTGAGGTCCCCGTCCCGCGGGACCGCATCTGTGGCGGCTCAAATCCCTGATTTGAGGGAACAACTGGCCTAACCGAGCCTGGATGAGCCAGACTGTCCATGCCACGGGGCTGGCGCTGGCAATCAGACCGTTTCTCCTCGAGCTCCCTGTGTATGGTTGCTCCGCTGCTCCATTCCCTGCCATCACCCTTTCTTTCAGGAGACAAAGTAACACCGATGTGTTTATTATATGTCATCAGGGACAAAGAGTTAGTTTAAAATTGAGATGATGTTTGTTTTCCCCTGCTGACAGGCAGAGTCTCGGGGACCTATGGACATACGTTGTATAAGGGCATGGGGAGTCATGTCCAGGTTCAGATGAGATGTTAGGAAAAATTCTTCACTGAAAGAGTTGTCAGGGCCTGGAACAGGCTGCCCAGGGAGGCGGTTGAGTCACCATCCCTGGATGTGTTTAAAAGATGGGTAGATGAGGTACTCAGGGATATGGTTTAGCATAGGACAGGAACGGTTGGACTCGATGATCTTAAAGGTCTTTTCCGACCTTGTGATTCTGTGATTCTGTCCTCCACTCTGAAGGTACCAATTTAAAAGAGAAACTATAAATACACTGAAGTCCATGTTACAGGGAATATAACCATAATAGAGCAACTGTGCATACAGCATTATTGTTTTACATCCCTTAACCACCAGTAACCGCAAAAAAAAAAACCCCACATTGTACGTTTGCTTGGCAGGGGAAAGCTCAGAAGTAAATGTTTCCTTTCCAGGCTGTTCTTGTGAAGCTAGCTAACGTTAACATTTATATAAGCCGGCAACACGAGATGATGATTTGGCAGCAACTTGGACAGCAAAGAAATGTAAAACAAATAAACCCAGCACATGGGCTATGTGACTGAATGGGGAATGAAGTAGAGACATACAGGAAATGTAAAGGATGTCTTCTAGAAATGCCACATTATCAGACTGAACCCTGGCCTATCTAGAAAGTGCACGCAGTTCTGACCCACAGGATGCTGTCAGTGGGTGTTTTGGTACTTGTGTTTTCCAACACATTCCAGTATTTCAGCGACTCAGAATGTGGCCACAGACACTTCCGTCCTCTAAAAAGCTGATGTTAAGCTTAATGGCCTAAAAAACACCGGTTAGGTAAAAAATTATTTTTTCAGGGGTTCTGGAAATAATATGTACCAAGAGGCTTTCTTATGGGAAAAAAATAAAAATACTGTTTTCCTTTATTAATCTTATTCAAAATCACCCACCGGGAGATGCATATTCATGGCAGGACCTGCAAGCACTTGCAGAAACAATCATCGATAATGTAACTACTGGGAGACAACCTTCGAGTTAAAGTTGTTACCCTGTGTTTGTGCAATGAAGCATCAGCGGCCACACCGGAGTCCAAAAAGGAGCAACTCCCTGTTCCTTAGTTCGCTCTTTCCTAGGTTGTCACATGGCAGGTTTTTATCTCAAAGTTGCAGCTACCAGCTGTGGTGGTAACTTTATCCAAAGTGACCATAAAAACACGTACATGTTGCATTTCAGGAGGTCTCCCCAAACAACAAACCCTTAACCACCATGGTAAGCACACGGCTGGGTACTCCTGTAAGAGATTGGAGGTGAGGCTGCCTGACATGGCGTTATGTGGGGCGGAGACCTTGTTTCCTTCAGGACGAGTCCAGCATTACTGGATTTGATGAGGAAGTTTTCACTTGACATAGAAGAAAGTTGCCCAACGGTAAGAGTGCAAAGAATGAGGAAGTAGGTTGGGCTCAGCACTCTGTGGGGACCTTCCTTCCCCAGCCTTGATTAATACAGCAAACTTGGTGTTTTTTTGGGAAAAGAAGGAAGTTGTGATTTTACACACGCGAAGGAAAGCTCACCATTTAGTAAGCACTTTCTCTGTTGCCACAAACAACATCCTTTTGCAGCTGTGATTGCTCTCAGAACAAGGCATGTCAATGATACAGTCTGCTGTGGGCACTCCTTAAGCAGGTGAGGAATACCTACTTCACCTGTCGCAGAAAACAGAAGCATACACCAGCTCCATTGCTCTCTTGGTCTGACCAGCTTTTTTCTTTCCCAGCTTTCTTTCCAACTACAATAAACTATTCTTGAATGTTACACAGCAAAATTTCAGAAAAGCCAAAGACCACACACTGTAAGTAGGACAACACCACTTGTAATAAGTATTCTGCCCAGAAACTTGGCGAGCTTTTACACACCAGTGTCATTAAATGCAGTTCAGAAACAAAAAACCATAATACAATACCAACCTTGAATGTGAATGAATGAATGAAGCCAGTCTAGAGCCCAATCCCAAATAAACTTCAGAAGCAAGCTCATTATTCACAGCAACACAGTGGCACCTGGAGATACCTGGAGCCACAGCCCTCTCTGTCTGCAGCTCCCAACCAGAAAGACACAGCAATGTGAAATACGGGGTGTAGAGCACCTCATAATAAGCAATGCTGGGTTCACATGGTTGGATCCTGGATGAGAGCTGTCTGCCAAAAGAAGGTGAGGCAGCAGCGCCACGGGGCTGAGGAGGCTGAAGAACCAGCTCTAGAGGAGCAAGTAGCTCTGGAGACCCAGAGGCAGAAGGACAACGGGTGGGTATGGTGATGAAGAACTAGTGGAAGGGCAAGGAGAAGTAAGCAGGCAGGAGCAATAAGGCTTGTTTAAGAAAATGAAGAGGGCCACTGAAGCACATCAGACACTCTCAGGCTTATTTTCTAACCATCCCTGACCTACTGCTGCTTCTCTGTGACAGTGTGCCTCCCTGATCTCTCACCAATGTAGAGAGAATTTCATGCTCCCTCTTGCTCCATGCTCTAGGTTGCACTCAACCTACCACCCCCTCAGCAGCTGGAACCAGCCAGTTAATCCTTCAAGCCACACCCAAAACACCCCCCACCCCAGACTTTACACCCTAAACTCCACCAAAACATGCCCTGTCCCATCGAGCACAACCCCAAGCAAACACAACTTCTCTCCTCCACACCCAGCAGGTCCCACTAGCTGCCCCCAGCCCCATGCCTGCACTCCAGCAAACACCTTAGAAACAGTCACGAAGGCAGGAGCTGGCAGGGGTGAACAGCTCTGGCAGTCAGAGGTAAGGGATTAGAGACCAGGACACCAAGGACTGAGGAGCACTACCTCCTCCTTTTCTCCTCTGGATGATGGATGTGCTTGGCCTAAAGTTTGGGGTGAATTATTGCCATGAGCGGACCGCAAAGGCTAGAGAAAAAGTCAGGAGTAAGGAGGAGAGCTTAGGACTGAGGAACTAGAGTGATAGGAAGGTGATACAGTCCCCTAGCACCGCAATGCATGCTGGTGCACGTGGCTTATAATGAGCTGTGGGTCGTGTATGGCTCACTGTTGTAGGGGCCAGTAGTGGGTTTTGGGTCATGATGCTAAATACAGGCCACATCAGCCAAGGCTGTCACTCGGGGTTGAGTGTGGGAATTTCTCTGTGGTTAAAGTTACTGTCAGAGATCAAAAAAGCAGGGTGTCTGGAATACATTTCACCCACCAGCCTGTTACTGTCTAGCCATTCCCAGATCTTCAGCAGGGTTCATGGTGGCATCAACAAGGGAAGATGGTTTATTGGTGGCTCTAGGATGCTGGGCTGTCATTACAAGTAAGGGTCTCAGCAGGGAACCTGTTCTTTTCAAGGACAGGACCACTGGCGCTTTACTCAGCAGCAGAGAAGGGACAGGGAGAAGAGAGCTCTCATCTTTGCACAATAAAACCATCCACAGCCCATGCCTGACCTCAGGCATCTCCCAAAGCACATGCCATGTGCTGTAGGTGGCACAGAGGGAGGATAAAGAAGGGGGAGCAGGGCAGGTGGGTTGCTAGAGGAGAGAAAGGGAAATTTCGGGGTACTTGCATCATTTCTGGGTACTGGCTGAATCACATATACATTCTCACAAATACCCCTTCTTGTCTCTTGAGAAGAAGGGGAGAACTCACACCCAGCATTCAGAGGACAGTGATTCTCACCCAGGCAGGGCACAGCTGGTTAAACAAATACCAGAGGTGACGCTCAGCAGGAATCAAGACTAGGGAGAATCAGAAAGAAAAATCAGATGTTAACTGACATTTCTGAAATAAAATGAAAATACTCAGATAAATCGTTGGGAAATCACAGGGATAGAGGTAGTTTCCCCACAGTCAGCCATTTCTTCAGTGTATTTCTGTACGTTATGGAAAAGCATTCATTTTAAAACTTATTTATTTTTCACATCAAGAAGCTCAAGGCTGCCAAAAAGCAAAGCTCTGGACAAAAAAAAGCATTCCAGTTCTCTGTGTGAAACTGCCCGAAGTATACCCAGAATTGGCAATATGATCTTTGCATCCGCAGAGAAAATGCTGAGTCATGTTGTCAGCCCACACACATCTAACAAAAATAAAAGCAGCCCAACGATTCAAGATTCACCCACTCGTCATTTAAAGAAAACACAAGTCATTCAGTCATGCCTCATGCTTCAGAGACCTTTAGAAAACACCCAGTGCAGGGAACATTCGCCCACGTTGTGCCCACGCGCTGTTTCGAACCAGTGATGTCATTTGCGACTCGTTCACTTGCGGGTCTGGACGGTGTTTGGCTCAGCGTCCCTTGGAGGAAGTCGCTGAGACTTAAAGATTTCCACAGAAAAGGCGACACGATGAAGTGCAGCCTCAGCCCTCTCTGTTAGCAACGCTGCAATGATGCAGCGTGGTGTACCCGGCTTGAGTCCCTGACGGAGACAGGAAAGCCCCTTGCACTTCACTGCGTAAAAATATCTGGCAAACTTAAGCCATCGTTTGTATAAGATGCTCCTGTGCTCGTCCTTCAAGAGTTAATCCTGTTCTGAAGCATTAGCTGTCCCCACGCCAGGCTCCTCAGTCACTCGGCACACATTGAACCGGGAGGTATTTGCACAAACATCAAGATTTGGGGAATTACCCTGGAAATCCTCCTCCTTTTACCCCTTCCCACGTGATTGTCCCCTAGCAAGAAAAAGCATGTTCCTGCATTTCACCCAGTTGTTGGCAATCTCTCTGCCTCCTTCGGTGCTAAAAGCTGCTTGAAGTATTAACAGCTGAACCTGGATGTGCGGCAGCCAGCCCAGCTCATGACGGAGGAGGAGACGTCACCTCACGGAGGATGCGGAGTTACACAATCCCTGCGCTGCTGAAAGTGCTGCTGGAAACTTGTCAGGAGCCCAAAGGCCAGAGCTAATTTGTATTTTCTTTTACACGGCGTGATTTTAATCAGAGCAAAAAAGCGCCTGGTTGTGGTTTATGTACGAGTGTTGTAAGTAGAGACAAGTTAACAGAGCGACGAGGGGCAGGGCGTGCTCCAAGGGCAGCGGAAAGAGGAACATTAGCCGGGGAGAGGAACATCAGGCAAGACGTGTACACCCAATTTATCAGCATTTCCTTGATTGTTCAGGAAGGCCACGTACTATGAAGTAAGAGGCGAGGAGGCAACTTCATCAAAATGCTGTGATTGCCTAATTCTCTGTATAAGAAGGAGGAAGGGGAAAAAAAAAAAAAGATGTGGAAAAAGCTTGAGGACAAGCTTATTTGAGAAAGCTCTTCCCAGGGGTTTTGAATGCGTCACCAAGGAAAACGTGGCATTCGGGAAACCTGGCTCACTTGCAGCCAATATTTGACAGCAGTCAAGTCTGGGGGACCTCTAACATAAGCTCCTCCTGCTCCAGCTGCAAACAGGTGTGTGCATGTTCCCTTTTACAACCAATTTGCTGCCTGGCTGAGATCAGAGAGTGCAAAGGGCTGGCACAGGTCCTGAGCACTGCTGTTCCAAACACAGGCTACCCCCCAGCACTCCCTTTCCATGCTGTTACAGCCGGAGAGCGGGAGTTGGGAGCCAGGTCCTCGTTCAGTCACCTCTCTGCGGCTGGGCTCATAGCCGTGCCCTTTTCCCAGGATGCAGCATCAGGGTGCACCCTTACGTGCTGCCAATGTGTGCCAGAAAGGGAGAGGGACAGCAGGTTAACAGGAGAGTAAATACACCTTGACGTTTCCTGATTTGTTTGCCTTGCAGTCCTGGTAGGCTTACTGGAAACTCAGAGGTGGGGTTTGCTGCCTGGGGAGTGCTATCACTGGAGAAAATCCTTAATTTCAGACTTCCTCTCCTGACCCACTGGGAACAAGTTCTCCTTTCTCTCTCAGTTCAGCTTCGTGCCTTGAAAGCTTAGGGGGAGAAACACCAAATAAACCCCCAGAACCTTTTCTTTGCTTCGGAGTGTGATTTAGACATGTTGCTCAATGTCTAGTTCAGGATGGGATGCGTTGTGTGTTATGGATATAAAAGGAAAGCTGTCAGACAAGCTCAGCTGTAGCTTCCTACATTCAGTCTGATAAACCTTACCCCTGGAGCTTTATCCCACCAGCTAGCCCCTTTCCATTGCAGGCCCCGTAAACAGCATCCTCTCTGCTCTCATCCATCCTCCACCAGCTCCTTTGCCGCCCCCTGCCCCATGCACATTTGTCCCCCCGACCCAAACAGCTCCCCAAGGAGCTCAGGCACCACCAACGCTCAAGGATGGTGAAAAGAGAAGACAGCATCAGCTGAATATGCAAACAACCCTATTTGCACCCCAGCATGTACAATCCAGGTCTTTGTCAGCATGATGGAGTACGCTCCATCCTGTTTGTTTTCCTTTCCCGGTGTTACTGTGCACACCCTCCTTTCCATACGAGCATTATCAAACACTCTACCTGAATCAGCCTTCTCAAGACAGAGCCCAATTTCCTCCTGGCCAGTATCTGTCCACCAGCTGTGTATTTATTTTGTTCAAAAATTACAACCAATCATAAAATGTAGTGTAAAATCTACAGCTGCCATTAAAAAAAAGAGCACCAAAAGGCTTTTTTTCAGTGTTTGATTTCTGATGCCACTAAGGCACCGGGTGGGAGCGTTTTCACTCGCACGAGCAGCCCTGCTTGGACACAGCCTGTCGCAACTGGCACGCAATTGCTTCTGTACTTCAAGGCAGCACATTTGGGAAGCTGCCTGCCTGCCTTCTTCCCTGTGCATCTTCACAGCGCAGGGACATGCACAGCACGTGGCCATCAGCCAGTCCCCCCTCACATTGCTCTGGACAGATGGACACTCTGGGTGGGAAGACTGTTGGGGCAAGGCGCAGAGCGCTTTTGGGGTTTGGGGCAGCGGCGGCAGCCGCCGGAGCAGCACCGGGAGGGCCTCAGGCCCAGCAGACAATAGCTCTCTCCCCTCTTTCTCTCCCTCCCAACCGTATTTGCCGTCCAAGACGGAGGAGTCTTATGAATCAAGTCAACCACCCAGTGACAGGCTGGAGAAATCTATTAATATGCACCCGCCGCAGCACGTCGCCAGCCCCCTGCCTTGCGCGCCGCTCACCTGCCTGTCTCACCCCTGGCAGGCAGCACAGGAACAAAGGAGCAGGGGAGGACGGCAGCGACTGCCCCCGAAATGGAGGGAGGCAGCGGCTGGAGACAAAGCTCTTTCACCGGCCGCCATGGGTGTGAGGAATGCTCCCACTCGCCCTATTGTCTGGGGTCCTTTGTGCTACTCCACCCCCCCAGTCCCCAACCACACAGGCAGAAATATTGGGAGCAGGACAGAAACAGCTTTGTTGAAAGAAGTCCTCACATTCAAAAAGCCTCCTGCCCTTGCCCCACCATACGTGCCTGTCTGCACACTGGTCTCTGCTTCTTCTACCCCAGAGGGCAGGTAGGGTCCCCCACCATGCCACCCTAAAAAGCCCAGGCCAGGGCTGCAAGCCAGGGGCTACAGAGCAACACACACAGATAGACCTGGGCTTTTTTATCTCCATGCCCATGGGACACCCAGCAGTCCCCTCCTGCTTCCCCAGTGATCTCACCCTGAGACACCTTTGGGAGGTGGGGACCAGACACCTGGCCCTACAGAGGGGGGCAGAAGGTCTGAGGCAGGGCCAGCGTGGCCGGCAAGCCCCACTAAGGAGCAGATCTGACAATGCAGATTTTGGCCTGAGCACCCCATGTCCCCCCACATCCCTCCCAGCCTCAAGAGCAGCACAGACACCTCTGCCAAAGCTCTGCCGCTTTGTTGAGAGGCAGCCGTACCCCCTCCTCCCCCCACCACACGAGTCACATCTGCGGCTGCAGCATTACAACCCCCCTCAAGTCCTGCAGAGCTGGTGGCAGAACCCAGATTCCCTCGTCTCAGGGCAGAGCCATAATTGCCAAGCTGTCCCGGGGGGTCAGTCCCCAGCTGCAGCACATTGCTCGGCTTCCCTCCCACCACCACCACACACTGGCATTTGATGGACCAGGACAGAGGGAAGAAGGGGAAAGCCAGGTCTCTCCAGTGCAGGGAGAGGGTGACCCGGTGATGCCTGTGCCACCACCCAAGGGACAACAGACAGTGCTGCCAGGCCCCATAGCAACCGTGGCACGTGGGCTGGCTCCTGGAAGTGAGCTGCCGAGAGGTACCTCTCACGCAGACACAGCACAGCAGCTTGTGCAGTGCCTGCCTTGCCCACCCTGAGCTGTCTCCTCACCACCCTGCAGGCATTGCTCACACCAGCGATCTCAGCCATGTGTGGCAACAACCGCAAAGCGGGTCTCATTTGGACAACACAGCCAACAGAACTAAGGGAAGAAATAAAGGTAAGGTCCAACCCCAAGGGAAAAACTTAGACCTGAGAGATGGGACTGAGGAACCCCAGCACACAACTGACCCACTGCTGGGACTGCGTCATCAGGTGCTCTGGCATGGAGAGCAGCAGAGTCCAGGAATGAGCACAGACTTATTGTATGGAGGCTGCTGAAGGGTGTCTGTAAGTGACACAGGGATGGTAAAGGGGCAACAGTGTGCATACAACTAGAGAGCCCATTTCTCAGTTTTGTGCTGGGAAAACAGTCTCTGACGTTTTTCTGGTAGCGGGGAGCACACAGTGAAGAGGAAGGCTCTATCCAAAGTTTAGTTTCTCTTCCTATTTTTCATTATATTCGGTGCAGTTAAAACTAATTCTAGTTGTTGCAAAAAAGCTCCTAGAGCCATCAACAAGGAGGTCTCCAAACAAGTTTTGTTCAGCAATAAGTTTTTGCTAAAGAAAACTGTAAAATTCCTACTTTAAAAAGTAAAACCATGATAGAAACCACAATATCTAAACAGCATCACTTCCTCCAGTTCTGTACTTCACAGTGACACTTCAGCAGCTCTTGTAAGGTATCCTTGGGCTTTACAAGCAGGACTAGCACCAAATTAGCAGGCAGGAGATTCCCATTAACATCTAAGTTGCAGACACAAGGCTGCTGTTCTCAAAGCCACCAAGAGGAGACTTTATGAGGCTAGATAAGGCAAAATGACAGATAAAGCACAAGGCTATCATCTTGGACTGTAAAATGTCAGGAAGGGGAAAGACTGGAATTAGGCAGTGGAATGGTGGCAGAGCTTCTGGTCCCTCTTTTCCATGCCTCTTCCGTGACACCTCCCCGCTTCCCCAAGCAAACAGGGACACAGACGCCCTGTCCGGCCTGCACCGAGCTGGTGTCCCTGCACAGTGACACCTCAGCAGCTGAAGGCCTGGTTGCATCAGCCCAACACTGAACTAAAATGACTCCAAGAGCCAGTTTGGTACCTGAGCCAGAGAGGCTGCCAGAGTTCATGAAGCTGATGGGAACCGGGTGGGGGTGTAGCGAGGTGCCCCTTAGCAAAAAGCAGGGAACTTCCCCCGAGCTGCCTTCAGCTCCCACAGAGCACTCGGGTCAGTTTGTAACTTATTAACGCCAACAGTCACGTGAAAAAAGTCCAGCATGTGTTTAGCTGCTCTTCTGGAACAGTGGACTTTAAAAGCACATGGCACAGGTTTCCTAGGAGTAAAAGAGATGTCAGAGAAAGCAGCCCCTACCCCATCCGCCCACAGACCTCCACCGCACCACTATGTGTGTGGGTTGCCAGACTGCCTTTATTCACCACGTCACGCCATGCCTGAGGAGCCAGCTCTGCCTGGCTACTGCACCCCTTCTCCATCAGGGGCCATGGGTCCTTCCTCCTTCTCTGGCGACAGAGCAGCTCTGCACCCCAGCAAAGCCTAAACCAAGTCCTCGGGTTTGGGAGGAAACTCTCTGCCAAGAAGGCAGATTTATTCACTTGCTGGTGAGATGAGCGGGTTTGTGGGCACATGCGCAGCGTGTTTGAAGTGTCTCCCCTGCGGCTGGGACTTAACACTAATCAATTACGCCTCCGGTGCCCTGATTTAAAGAAAAGTTCAATAGACTATGTCACTCGGAAAATGAATCGCTTTGCCGCTGGACAAATGGGGGGGTGTAACAGAGTCAGCGCTGCACCTCAGCATCAGATTGGGAGCGGCAGGGCTGTTACTGCCAGGAGTGAGCGACAGTTGTGTGCAAGGGGACTGCTGTGGCTCCTGCAGCCAGTCTCTTGTCAGGCCATTAAGCCCACACAAGCCAGGTCACCTCCAAAAGAAATTCTGAGATCCCAGGGATCTCACTAGATCATCACTATCTGATGCCTGCTATGCTGGCTGCTGCTCCTGAGCAGCCATGTCTTCGGAGGCAGAGGAAGGGAGAACAGCCCTGGCAGATGTGGAACATGGTCACCCCACCGGTGGGCATAAAACCTACCTGGTTTTCTGCTACTGGAGGTAGCGACAGTGCACACAGAAGAGCTCCAGGAAAGGCACAGAGGGAAGGAGGTTCTTACTAATCAGAGAGGAAGACAAGAGCCCATCACTGATCCAACCTGGGAAAGAAGCACCGACGGATGGTGCTGCGAATGTAGTTTTTGAAAGATATCACTGGGCAGGATGACAGCGGGAAGAAAACCAAAGCAAAAGAGCTGCTGAGCAGGTGGCACGCTTTGAATCCTGGCTGACCTGGGAGCAGCACTACTCACCCCAGCGATCAAGTTACCCAGCAAGAAGGAGTTAAACAGCAATTACAACTACCCCCTCAGCCAAACATCTTCCAATGCCCACAGCTTTCCTGCAGGCTCACAACTAAAAGAGCCAAACAGGTTTAATTCACTTTGCAACTACTGCCCAAACCAGTGCAGGTAACAGCATTGAAACTGATACCCAAGAGGCAAGCCTACACTGATTTAAAGGACAACACAGAAGCATCCTTGCTTGTTTACTGAAACCTGCAGATGTCCAAAGAGGATATAGTTCTGTTGTTTAAAGTGTATTGTTGGGGTTTTTAAAATTTTTATACCTTATAATTAACAATATCTATGCATTATTCTTTGAGAGTATCTGCACTTTCCAAAGGTCAGCTAAGAACATCCAATAAAATTACTGGAAGTGTTCCTAATTTTTGAGAATTTTATTGGAGCGATTGGTGATTTATCAACCATTTCTGGCACTGGTTGTGAACACGCAACTAGTACTTACCCTCACCCACAAAAGGCAGCTCTTTCAGCCCTATTAGAAATGAGATGTTTGGATGGTATCAGTTCCAGTTGCCAGACCTGCAAGGACACATCTTCCTTGGCCCTTTAATCAAAGCTCTGGAGGAAAAATGAATTTTGGAGCTGATTTCTTTCTGTGCCTTATTAAAATGATCACAAAAAATTCGCCATGCTTCCAATCATGCTTCATGTCTGGTGGGACAAAGCATCCCTTCTCCCTCATGTTTGTAGAAGCAAATATGATTGGAGAAAGGAAGTTCCACTTCTTCAGCCACTTACAAAGAAACACTGTGGTCTGGCCATCGTGATCCTTTGTTCTCCCTGCAAAGATGTACTAACAAGGCCCTTGCTTCTCAGTGACTGAGGAGGAGGGAAAGAGAAACCTTGACCATAAAGAGGAACCCAGTCTCTGGGAAACAGGCAAAGAGGATGCTGTTAAACATTTCAGGAAACACTAAGGGAAAGATGGGGCAGCCAGAAGCTTTAAAAGTTTTGATTTCTCCAAGATAATGAACTGACGGTTTGAACTAGAGTAGACGTAGCCAGTGAGCCCTCTCTCCCAGAGAATTTTCTCCTACAACATTCAATATTGTAAAGGACCGAAGACCAGGGAACACTCTCACCTGGACTAATTTACAAGGTAAAAGGATATTTTTTTTCCAAAGGGGAAGTTAATTAGACTCATGCTCTTGCTTCTCTGGGGTTGGCAAAGACTGTTTGAAACTCTCCTGCTCCGACGAGGAGTCCCAGGAGTCTGTCCCAGGAGCTCAGGTGCTGCCTAGGCCAAGGCCACCCTGGTAACTGGGGAAGTGGCCAAGTGGCAGCTTTGCAGAAGTTAAATCCTTTGGAGTCCCTTTTCAACCAGGCTACTTAAGCTTGGGATCTGTTTTTGTTAAAGCCATCTCACTTTAATTAAGAAGGTCCTTGTTGCAATGCACTACCCTGCCCGTTCGGTTACCATTAATGCATGTTTCCTGAGGTTGCTAGTGAGCCTTCAAGGTGCAGCAAGGCTGAACTCAGTAGCTCTCAAGGAGTGATAATAACCCTTTAAGTGTAACATGGAAGAAAGATTGTACTCTCAGCAAATTGAGGATGCAAAACAATCCTGAAAAACTCGAGTTTTGGGCCAACAGCAACCTCAAGAAGCACAGGAAGGGGAGTGCTTCCCCTCCCCAGGGAGGAATAGCACCTGTCGTCAGCACAAGCAGGGAATGGATGGGCCAAGTGGCCAGCTGGCTGAAGAGGACCTGGGAGTAACAGGCAAGCTGAGCTATCCATGAGTTAGCTATGCAAACATCATGCACTGCGTAGCAGGCAGTGTCAGGGGCAGCATGGCCAGCTGGCCACAATGAGTTGATAATTCAACACTGCTAAGGCTGCAACTGAAACAGAGCTGGAATAGTGGCCTTCATGAATATTACCGGTTCCAGAGGAGAAACAAACCTAGAAGTCACAATTTCCTCCCAATTCCCACATCTTTATAAATGGCTCTACACCTCCCCAGGACGTGTATCTGACAGAGCAAGAGTCTCCTCTAAAAGAAAGTTTCTTGTAGGAGGAAGACTTGGGAAAGAGAACCGAGCTCTGTGCTGTTCAGGACACAAGGCAGTGCTGCTGGCAGCCTCCCTACCAGCAGGATGTTAGGAGAGGACAGAACAAAACCAAAACAAATTGCTGACAACCTTCCTGCTCTCCTGCAACTCTAGAGCATCACAGCAAGATACATTTGAGATAGCAGTAGACTAATAGGTGGCTTTGGTAGGGTAAGGTGGAGAAGATGAGGTAGGAGAAAATACAGCTGCACTGAACTGCCCATGAAATCCTCGATCTCCTTTAGAGAAATGTGTTGCTTTTAGCTGTTGGGTGCTGGTCACCACAGTGCAAGCCTGGTAGGTAAACAGGGGCAGCCAGGACACCTCTCCAGTGATCAAACACTGACACTGCTAAGGTCTAACCTGCACACATACCTACCACTTCTCTATTCTGCTCTTACAGGTGCTGTGCTGGCTGGGGGCTGGGTTTTGCCACTGGAAACAGATGCATCTGCACTGAGCAAAAACCGGTATTCAGTGTTCCCCAAGCAGCACCTACAAGCATTTCGTCTGGCCAGGCTGGCAAAATTAGACAGCACCCCTTGCTTAGTCCAAGGGAAAGAGCCCTCAACCCAACAATATGGGCACTTCCACGCAGACCATAAATCTCAGTTATTTGACTTTTGCTCACAGATTTTTATCCTTCTCTCTCTTCTCACCTCCCATCCTTCTGTGAGCCCGCTGGCCCTCCAGCAGGGGACAAGGTTGTTTTTTTTCTGGAGAACATCAGCCCCTCTCCACACAACCTCTCAGGCACAGGAAGTGATGGACAGCATGACAGTCAAGCCTAATCCCCACATTCTATGTGAGTTTTTTCATCCCATTCCCTTCTTTTTACAGCTTAAGTGGGAGAGACCAGGGCCAGATCTCAGCCTCCATCTGCAGCCTGAGATTGGGATCTGAAGCACAATATTTCTTTATGAGCAAATTATCGCTGAGACTTCAATGCACTGTTGGCCTTTTAAAAACCTAAGTGTTTAGTATTTTTATTTCTTTCTGTTTTGCAGTTTATGGCTCCCATAAATCAGATGACAGGCAGTGGCACAGAGGGCTGATCCAATCTGTGGGAATGAGGAAAGGGCCAGGAGAAGGGAGCACTGACTGAGTCCTTACGCGGGGGACCTCTGCTCCCTGCTGTAAGCATCCCTGTGGGGGAGACGGGGTGCTGCCCACCGGAGGCAATGCTAGCGCCATGCCAACACTTTCTTCTCTGATGCCAAGTTAAAAAAAAACAAAACTACTTCTGTGCCACACCATCTACTTGTAAAATGTGAAAAACCCTCCTCTCTCACAGGAGCAAGAGCAGTGATGAATCCATCAATGTTCACAGTCTGTTCCATCAGTACAGAAGTTAGAGCTACGGGGGGGAGACAGGTACGAGCAAAATACTGACCCACTGCACTGGTAAACCAACCCATGTGTTTGAAACACTCAAATCTGACCCAACATGCTGCTGATGTAGAAGTCTTGACCTTGTAGCAAATGAAAGATGCTGCCATAGTTGCTGACTCCAGACAGACACTTGGTGCTGAACTCCTGAGTTTCACAAGTCAACGACCAAATTTTCAAGGACGTTTAATCCCTCAGCAATGCACCAAAAGCCATGCTATGAAGTGTCCCAGCAAGCAACTCATCAGGGACGCTTCCTCCCTACATCTGCATGCTTCCAAACACTACTTAAAAATATCTCTCCGGCAGTCAGTCTGCTCCTGGTCAGGGGAACGGTCAAGGATCCATAGTCCCTCCCTTCCCCTTCCTTTCCCCTGCCCCTTGCCACCTGGCTCGTGCATGTGGACTCTAAATCTTGCAGGACAGACACCTTCCAACATGCACTTATGTACACGCTTAACACCTTGCCAATTGGGCCACTATCTTCACAAAGACCTTAAAGCTCAAAACCCAAACTATATATAATATTCCAAGGACTTCATTGGGTTGAGGGTGCAGGATTATTCTCTGATGGTGGCTTCATTGCTAGCTGTACTCCTTTTTTCACTGATAAGAACTGGTCTCTCCCCCTACGTGTTCAGTGCTGGTTGGCTGGGGGAGGCATCAGTACACGTACTTTATCCTCCATTGCGATGAGGGTGGGAGCACAGACAGCTGACTGCTGCTTCAGGAGAAAGTCTGTGCAGAACAGGGCGAGAGGGCTTCCGCAAGGACGAGCCCTGACATTCCTTTCACTGGTTCACAGAAGCTCAGGAGGTGAGATAACTTCACGTGGCAACCCACCCTTGAATAGTCCCACAGTCCCAACCCTTCCTTTGCCATTTCCAAAGCAGCTGAAACCACCACCAGGCATTTGTAGTCCCACAGACATTCTGCCTACTAAGGCAAAAGGTGATGCCAATGCTGCTTTTGAGCAGCTGCCTGCAGCCCAGCCGCCACCACTGATCCTCCACTCAACCTAGAAGATTTTACCTGCTATGAAATGCTGTACAAGAGGCAGATGCTGTTACCATCCTCACCGGCAGTGGCTCACCACCCTCACCTTCTCGGTGGGTACGAGCAACTGCAGGCAGTGCACCTGGACTGCTGTGAAAGCTGTAAGGGTACTGCTTACTACTGCTGCCAGGGTAGCCAAGTGCCAAGCAGCACAAAGGTGTGAGGTGTTTTATCAACATTGAAAAGCACACAAGAGTCCCAACCCATTCTGTAAGCTGCATGCAAGACTGCATGAAAGGTAAAGGGAGGAACCTGGTTGAGCAGGGATAAATTCACCTAAAATCAGGCAGAGCTGACAAGAGTCTGTTGGTGGCCCTGGCCAGAGACTGTGGCACCCGCCCTGTCCCCAGCCCTGGGGTGGGCACCTGGCCCTGCTGTCCAGTTTAGTCCCTTGCCTTGGCCAGCAGGACTGTTTACCCCTACAAGCTTCTCTGTGATGGGGGAACAGTCTGGCTTCTACCCAACTCTGAGGAAACAGAGGGGCATGTCTGCCAAAGTGTAACCCTTGCACGTGGCCTCAGAAAGCACCCAGGAACATCTATTCCACATGAAGAGCACACTGGATTTGTGAAAGATAGATACAACAGCAGCTTTGGTCCCCTCCAAGAGTTCACAGAGTGATCTGCAGGGTCCGCTGGGTTTCTGGATGAGAGGCAGGAGCCAGGCTCAGCAGTGGGTCCCAAAGAGCATAGCCCCTTCCTGGGGCTCTTGGCCCTTCCAAAGGAGACAGTCTTTGTTTCACCTGTTTGATGATGCCCTTGAGAAGCCCAGTGCAGAGACTCCTCCCAAGTGTTATTGCTGCGGCCCCCGGCCAGCGCCAGAGGAAAGTAGGAACATGCCTTGAACTCCCACCAAGGTGATGGCGAGGGAGAAATCCTCTGACAGGCTGCCCCATGTAGAACACCACAAACAAGCAGGTAACCACACCAAGGTAGCAGAGGTGTGACCACTGACAGCATAAATTTGTCCCAATAACACAGAGATTAGATGATGAGCCGTGAGCAGTAACAGCAGGACATCCATCCATGGTCTAAGTGCCCGCAAGTCCTCAGCACGGGACTCAGCACAGCAACCGGAGCCGGGCTGTGACATTAAAGATTCCCAGTTGGAAAGCATAGGCACTACAGAGCCCTACCAGCAGCTCACCCCCAAGACTGGGGCTGTCACTGGAAGTAACAGGATTAGCAGAGAGAAGAGAAAGCTTCCAGGCTGGTGAGGAGTAAACAAAGTGCAGAAGAAGTTCAGGCCATGCTTTTAAATGAGTTGTGAGCTTTAGAGGATCTGTCCAGTGTAAATGGGAATCCAGTATTTAAACAAAAAAAGGGAAAAAAGAGTAGGAAGAACCCGCTCAGCTCTCCCCCAGGAGAAGGTGTGCTGCACAGAGCCATTCCCAAACACAGACACCAGACTCATCCTCCTGAAGCCCAGCTGTAAAGCTAACAACGGCTGTGCTATCAAAGTGTCAGATAAGCCACGCGAAAGCGCCAGTGTGACTCCTGGAGCTTCAACATGCTCTGGGGTCACTTGGACACGTTGAGCTTTACTCTGGGCATATCAAGATCTATGAGGGTAAAGGCCAGAGGTAAACATTATCAGGAACTGCTCTGCCCTCCTCCAGGAACTCCAGCTGATCTGGTTCAACAGGAGGACAGGCAGGAGGCAACGGCACCCATTTCAAAAAGCCACCAACTCTCCTGGAAAAGGCTTCAGGGAAACACAGAACTCACTATATGCCTTGGAAAATTATACAACACCTTTCAGAGCTGAAAATGTGGAGCTTGTTGCCAGTCTAATGCTTTTCCCCACGTCACTCTCCACTCCTCGAGTCAAGCTGCGGCTGCTCCTTGTGCAACCAGGCATCCTGCCCCCTGGGTGGGTGCCGGCAGCCCAGAGCCTCTCATCACCCCAAGTCCACCTCTCTCCACCACTGAGTGCAGGGGCATGTCAGGACAAAAAAAACCCCATATATATATATATATATATATAAAGTGAACTAAAGCCAATTAGGAGCGCAGGGAAAACGCAAGTAGGCAGGATGTCATTACCAGAGCTGGAATTTGGCCTGGCTGCCATGGAGATGAAACACAGCAGATGGTTAAGGTGTACACGGGAAGCACGCGCGTAGCACCTGACTATAGATTTAAGGCCAATTAATACAACAAAAGAGAAAACTTGACAAGAAAGCCAGAGACCTACAAAATGAATAAGTGAACCATGAAAAGGGGAGGCTCTCCCTTAAAAAAAAAAAAAAA
>VZTU01023067.1:18248-53557 GCA_013400835.1 Zapornia atra
AAAAAAGGAAAAAAAAAGAAAGAAAAAGAAAAGGGAAAAAGCAGCAGCAGCAGAGTGTACAATACCTACAGGGCCGTGAATAAACTGAAGTTGGAACAGATGGAGACAGAAACAAACCGCTGTGCATATTAGTTGGCTACCAAGTAAAAGAGCCAGCACGGGGAAAGCTTCCCCACAATTCAGGATGAGAACAATGGGCTCTGGTTCTGCAGCACCCCCTTCCTGAGGTGCTCGGTGCCCTTCGTACAGCTTAATTTAAGGCTTGCAAGCTGAAGCGTTCTCAGAGACAAGGTTCTGACAAACAACCGGGGAAACATATTCTTTTAAATAATAAACCATGTGTCTCTAATTAAAGGAGCCCGGGCACTATGTGGCAGAGACAGGAGCCTTCCCTGGCATCCCAGCACATAGGAACAGGTCCTGACTACATGGTCCTGCCACCGACCTGATCTGAAACAGGATTGGGGGATGACAAAGAAGGGCTTTCCAATGGACAGTGACTGCCCTGAGGTGGCCTCTGTCACAGGGCACTGGGTCATCACTCAGGAAACCCCAGCGCTACCTTGGAGGCACAGAGGTGACCCTTGAGAGGGACTTCGCACACAAAGGTTTCTGTTGATTTTTTTGCTGATCATCTGTGAACTGAAGCCCTGGACAGGTCAGAGATGAGAAGACGAGCAAAGAGACAAGCCAACACATGCCATGGGAATGGGATCAGGGAGAGGTTAGCGTGGTGCAATTAAGCATGACAAGAGAAGCCCCTCACCACAAGGGCATTTAAAATCCCAGCCGCAAAGCAGAGAAGGGAACTATCCCAAGAGCCATCCTACTCCCAGCCGTGGTGGGTGCTACAGGAAGGCTGAGCCCCGGCAGCAGAAGCAGCACCCCTCAGGCCAGGCTGGCAGGAACGGGTGCACAGCTTCCCCTCCAGGTCTGCAAACACATGGCCATCCCGCCACTGTATCTGCTATGTAAATCCCAAAGATAAACAAGTCCAGCTCTGCAGACAACATTTATCTCCCACTTTAAAGGCAGGCAGCTCAGGGCTAAGCCCCCCTGGGAGGCATCCCCCACCCCTGGCAAGCTCAGTCTGGAAGCGACAAGCTTTTCATGGCATTAAGTTCCGCCTTAAAGCCAACCGGCCAAAACTTCACTGACTTCAAAGTAAGAGGGCTTTTGCAGAGCTGTGAGGTCCCTGAAAACCCTGTCCCCAAAAGCCCTGCCTTTTGTCTGTGCTGCAGGCAGACCCCCTGGAGCATCGCTGGCCTGTGCAGCGTCAGCCCCTCTGCTCCTCGCAGCTCCTTCCCCACCACCACGACTGACTTTGTAAACCACCACTAGCTGAGAGCACCTGCAGCGAGCCCAAGCACAGGCACACACCATAAAACAACCTTCGCCCCCATCTCTACCCCCACCTGATTCCCTCTGTGGCTTTAAGCAAATCACGTAACTTTTCCTCTTTAGTTTCTGCACCTGGGCAAGAGTAATATTTACCTATGCCAGAAGGGTGTTGAGAGGATTAGTTAATGTTTACCTGGCATTTTAAAGTCCAAAATATTCTGTATTAATTCCCCACCACTGAAAAGAGCAATATGTACAACTCTCATTAGCTCCACCAGAAGACTTCTGCTGGAGCTGGGCTTTACCCCTGCAGTAGAGTAGAAGCAGGATGACATGATATTAACATTTCAAAAAGTGTGGGCAGCACACACTGTAAAACCCCTTCCCTCCTGACTGCTGCTGGGCTCCTGCCCCACCGCTGGTGTTGCGGAGGTGCACCTGCACCTCTTAAACCTTTACAGCCGCCCAAACCCAACCCCGGGTCTCAGGGGTTTTGCTGGCAGTGCTGGGTAACGCTGGCAGAGAGGGTGCCTTTGCTGGGGAGCTGGTTTCACCTGCGAGATGTCCTCTCCTTGATGGGAAGCACCATTGCAGCTTCCGCTCAGAGTTATCAATGCTGCTGGTCTGAAAGACCGGAGCCACAGCGGGTTGTCTGGCCCTGAGGGCTGTGAGCTTTATGTGGGGTCTGTGCAGCACCATGCCCATCAGCGGATGTGTGGGGGATATGCTGGGCAGGTGGGCAACCCCCTGTCCTCGGCCACGCCACTGCTCAGGTTGTCTCCCCTGTGACAGGATACTGGATGGGAAGAATAAGCAAGTGATAGGAACCAGGCTCCAGCCGAGCACCTGGCAGTCTCAGCATGCTTTACAGCCCAGGACACCTGTGGCACAAGGGAAAATACATCTCACACATCCCACAGATCAGCCCACCCACTGCTTGGGCCCTTTGCATTCCCAGCATGGCATTCCCAGGCACCACCGCAGCATTGTTTCCTCCCTGTGCGCTGGGCACTTTGCTTCAGAGGGAGAGGACGGCACGGTGCCACCTCTCTGTGGCCTTGGAACCCTAGGCTTGTTTCCTTCATCCGTTTCCCACCACAGCTTGCCCCAGCACAGGTATCCCATGCTCCACTCTCACAGGGAGTGGGTGGACACACCAGCAGCCCTCGTGAGCTCACAGGACAGAACCAGCAGAGCAAAGGGCCCAGCTTTGGCCCGCAGCTTCTGCAGTGTGCTGGGAGAAGCAAGCTGCTCCGGGCAGGGCTGTGGGCACAGCAGGCACTGAGCTCCCACCTCCAGCAAACCCTGAGGCCATGCTGGATGTGCCTGTATGTGCCTGTCCTCCAAAGGAACATGGTGGGGCTGAGCCTCGTGGTAGTGAGGAGGAGGGACGGGGTAGGGGCTCACAGAGCCCACCAGAAAGGGCTTTGGGCCTAACTACTGATTTACTGCCGGTTGGTAGAATTATATGGCCGTACAACATGGGCAGGGTTGGGGGAAGGTTTGATGATCGGGATAACCCACCCCCAGCTTTGTGGGAGAAAACCACTGCCCAAGCAGTTCTCCCCCCAGCCACACAGTTTGCAGAAGGGGATCTTGAAGCCAAAGAACAATGGGACAACCTTCCCCTCCTTTCTTCCAGTGAAGGTAAAAGACCTTCAGCACGAGCTTGACTGAGCTTGAGAAGCATCTGGACAATGTGCTTAGTGACATGCTCTGACTTGGCTGGCCCTGTGTGGAGCCAGGAGTTGGACTAGATGATCCTTATGGGTCCCTTCCAGCTCAGGGTGTTCTGCCATTCTATGACCTTCCTGAGGAGGGGTCTATGCCAGGGAAGCTGCTGAGCAAGAAGCCCCAGGCCAATAAAGCATCCATCTGTGCCTTCAGACATCCCATCCTCCAGTGGGCCTGCCTGCCTGCCACACTGCCAATCTCAGCCCTCACAGGCCACTCACCATGCAAATCCCTGACCAGAGGCAATGTCATGGCCATACCAGCAGCGAGGGCTGCCTGCCAGCCTGGGCCTGTGCACCTCCCCACATGCTGGGGGGCAGCTCAGAGGGCTCAACTTTACTTTTCTGAGGACCTTCTCTGTCCTCATCACTCCCCCTTCCCCTGTCTTGCCCAACTTCCAGGACGACAGGCCGAGGGGAAGGCACAGCAGACAACTGCCGAGAAAAAAATCAGAAGGGCCAACTGAGACATGACTAATTTCCAGCACATCACAGCCCGCAAGTCATTCTGTTTGTGAGCCTAAATCGCTGCTTTCCTACCGCGTGGTTTCAAGGCTGAGTAAGCAGACGGTGGCAGACATGACTTTCATTATTCCCAGAGCTTTGAAGTTGTACTATTTCACTGTGGTTAGCTGACTGCATCAGCCGGCTGTAGCAGCATTTCGAAGAACTCGGCACTGATGCTTCGGTAGCCAGACTGAGGTGTACCAGAGCTCAGCGTATCCTACTGATGATACTCCGTGGTGGTGACTCATTAAGTTGCCCACCCTCTGTTATTCATTGTTTTTATCCCGTCATTTTATTTCAGTATTCTGGACAGCTTCCAAGAAGGCCCTTTCACAAACACCAAGGGCAACAGGACCAGCTCTGAGCTGTAACTGAAGCCCCTTCCTGCTAAATGAGCCAGTGAAAAGCTGGTATTGCGAGGAACATCCTTGAAGACTGAACACCGTTGCTCGGAGGAGGAGGAATAGGGAGGGGAGCGTTGGGGCTGCAAGAGTGCATTCTGTGCATTTATACATCTATATATACTCGTGCATGTGCAACAGGTAAGCACAGAAACGTGTGCCCATTAGATGAGAAAGTGAAACTTCCCACATTTTCAAATGACTCAGTTAAACCAGCTTACTCCACAGAGATTGTTTTCTGGTTAAACACACAGCACTCGCACGCATTGTTTGAGAGAAACAGCACATTTTAAACTGCTCTGGTCTTTTTTTTTTTTTTTCTCCTGCTGCCTCAGAATTCCACGTTTCTCATCTGAATTTCTATATTTAACTGCTTCTAACTTGAATGACTGATCAAGAGTCACAGAATCATAGAATCACAAGGTTGAAAAAGACCTTTAAGATCATCGAGTCCAACCATTCCTGTCCTATGCTAAACCATATCCCTAAGTACCTCATCTACCCATTTTTTAAACACATCCAGGGATGGTGACTCAACTGCCTTCCTGAGCAGCCTGTTCCAGGTCCTGACAACCCTTTCAGTGAAGAACTTTTTCCTAACATCTCATCTGAACCTGCCCTGGCACAGCTTCATGCCATTTCCCCTTGTCCTATCTCCTATTACGTGGCTGAAGAGACCATCACCCACCTCTCTACAACCTCCTCTTAGGTAATTGTAGGTGGTGATTAGGTCTCCCCTCAGCCTCCTCTTCTCCAGGCTAAACATCCCCAGCTCCCTCAGCCGCTCCTCATATGATTTACCCTCCAGGCCCTTCACCAGCCTGGTTGCCCTTCTCTGGACTCTTTCAAGGACCTTGATGTCCTTCTTATGGTGAGGAGCCCAGAACTGGACACACTACTCAAGGTGCGGCCTCACCAATACTGAGTACAGGGGCACAATCACCTCCCTAGACCTACTGGCCACACTATTTCTGATACAAGCCAGGATGCCATTGGCTTTCCTGGCCACCTGGGCACACTGCTGGCTCATATTCAGTCGGCAGTCAACCAACACCCCAGGTCCTTCTCTGACAGCTGTCAGGTTTAGCAAAGCCCTCCACTGTGCTGGACTCAGGGCATCTGCCTCGAGCTTTGCACCTAGCAGGAAGGGGACAGGAACTGCCAGATTCGGTTCCCAGCAGCGCTCAGCGCTCTTGAGTAACCTCAGATGTGTCATTTCGCCTCCCACTGACTCAGTTCCTCGTTCGTAAGGAGGAAATAACACCACTTCTTTATTTTGTGGGAGTTTGGGGTAGATGAATTTCTCTTCATTCAGTATCAGAACCCGCCCGAGAAGCGTAACTAGAACTGGCATCAGTTCCGAGCCGAAGAAGTGACAGGAGCGAGGGCGGGGAGGAAGGAGTGAGAGCTGCGGTAAAAGGTGGGGGGCTCCCTGAACGGAGCCGACTTCTCCTGTCACCCACCACAGGACAGTTCAGAGCGAGAGCATCAGCTCCCCACACGGCATGGAAAATTCCAGGGACCAAACCGTTTTCCCTAAGAGTTAGGGCTTGCTTTGTAAATGCAGCTCCCCTTCTCTCCCCTACCACACTCAGCAGGGCTTGGCTGAAGCACAGGAGTGATGCAGAGCCAGGGTTAGGCTCCTCACTGGCTCCCACTCCCCAGCAACTCCTTGGGTCCCTTCGGAGTCTCCCCCGTGCCATGGCCTCCAGGTTGTGAAGGACCAATTGTGTGGCTCCCACATCCCTGCTGGGGGCTGCTCACTCACCCAGGGCAGGGACTGAACCACGGTACCTCTCTCCACAAGCCTGGTGTACATCTGCCACCCCTGCAGCACCCGCCAAGGCAAGGGACCCCAGCTGAGTCCCCCCTGGACAGGCATTCAAACCCCTGGGCTGTGCCAGACCTTCAGAATGACGTCACGCCGTGATGCATCAGAAGTCTGTGTGACACAGATTCTTTGACCTAACTGTGAGGAGGACGCAAGGGCATGTCCCAGCCCTGTTACTCTGGCAAGGTCGGATCGTTCTGCATCTGATGCCTGGGGCAAGTGGGGCAGAGCTACCTGGGCCAGTGTGCCTCACCCTTTGCACTCTGCACCACCCCCCATAACACAGACACAGCTACTACCACAGGGGGACGTGATTTTAAGACAAGCAACCTCAGAGCCTTGCCCCTGGCATGAACGTTTTGCCCCAGGCATGATGTGGCTGACCACAACCCCTCTCCATCCTTGACACATTTCCGTGTGGGAGCCAGGGGAGGTAACAACACTTCTCTTTTTTCACAGAAGACAAAGCTGTGGAAGATGCCGATTCCCATGGCAACAAAGGCAGAGAAGTGTCCCAAGATGTGATTTGCTGTCACCATACCCACCTCGCGGCAGATAAGGACAAGCGATCGCTCTGAAAGGAACTGTTTCCATGGGACCCTCCCCAGCGAGCGCACCCGATGACAACCCAACTGACTGCCGCAGCTTTCAGTGTCCAACGGGTCCCACTGATAGGGAGCAGCAAAGGCTGCCTGCCTTCATCTCATCCTCCTGCTAGGCACAGTGCCCTCCTTGCACACCCCCCGCCCCCCCTCCAAAGCCTGTCTACCCCTGAACAAGCCATGCTGCTGCTTCCTAATCCACTTACCCAGGCAATTACACTGGGATAGGAGCCTGCAGAGAGCCACACTCAACTTCCCAGCTAAACAGCGTCCCGCATTTTCTTCTAATCCACAGAGCTCTGCTGAAAGCCCCTTACAGAGCACACAGTTACGCTTTGGCAGTGGGTGCTATCTAAGTGCATTTCCTTCCGACACTTTCATTTATCATATTTCTCCCCTCCCACCTCTGCCCCTTTGGTTCCCCTGGGGAAAGTTAGTGAATTTATGCGGGAACAAAGTCACCTTGAGCTTTAATCCACACCCTAGCAGAAGGAATACGTCTATCAGCAATCACATCCACCCACTCTGTGACTGCATTACAATGCTCACTTTGTTAGCACAGAAAATCCTGACTCCTTCTCTGGTCCTGGAGACTGCCACAAAGGCTGGAGCTAAGAAAACGGACTGGGGACAGAAGAGGGAGGAATCCGGCCCCACACATTTGAGGCCCAATGGATAACCTGAGGTGAACCTGTGGAAGTAGGAAGAGCAAGTGTGGCAACCCAAGACCCAGACTTACAATAAACCCCCCAAAGCAACTCCCTGCTCCCTTCCTAATAAGAGAAGGTAGGTGAAAAAACTGCAGCCAGCAAAGTCACAGGGCACGGGCAAAGGTCCCCATCCACCTGAGAGCAAAACAGCAGCCAAAGCAAGTGGCAAAGTACAGCAGAACCGGGGCATAAAGCAACCTGGATTTTGCCATCTGGGAGCAAAGGCCAGAGTCACTCAGAACCAGGGTGGCACCCAGCTGCTACCTGAGTACACAGGGTCAAGGTGGTGTCTGAAAAAGGATCTGGGAGATCCAGTAGCCCAGAGCAGCATTGCAGATGGGCACAGAAAACCCAAACGGTCTGTGGCAGAGACCCTGCTGCCCTGCACACATACTCACCTGAGGTTCTGGAAGTGTGCACTGATTCAGAAGTCACTTTGTGCTGATGCCACGCTGGTGTACACCTGCTCTTACAGGCAGAGCTCCCACCTTTGCAGCTCTCCTCGCTTAACAGCTCCTTTGCATTCAACAGCAGGAACCACGGCCGCCTGTTGCAGTCTGCCCTACTTGTTGCCATGCCTTGATAAACAGCCCTGGGGTGAATCTGCTTCTGACTGGAAAAAATGAGACATTAATATTCCCAGGAGGATGCGAGAGCTACAGCAGAGGGCAAGGAGGCTGAAGAAGAGGTGAATGGGTAACGGAGACGGTCCTGATGAAAATTGCCTCCCGGATGCTCCTGTCCTTCCAGCTGAATGACAGTCAGCTATTACCCAATTGCTTTGTCACCTCCATCACCCGCAGCAGGCAAGCACCAGCTTTTGTCAGCCTGATGTTGCTTTTCTCTGCCATGCACTCCAGAGCAGATGAGTGAATTTCTGGAAACTGGTCCCACCTGGCAAACAGGAAAAGGGTCGAGGCTGTAGGTCTCCAGGTGTGGGAGTTCTCTGAGCCAGCGTTGGAATCCAGGAGCCCAGAGAAATCAACCTGTCCCAGATCCCTTTGCTTAGCACATTGTAAGGAAAGAAGGTTTAAATAGCAAGTCTGAGCAATCCCATCCTTACCTGCTGCTGTTCCACAGGTACACACAGGATTACACTGTTACTTGTACGGTCCACAGGGACAAGAGATGAGTGTGTACGGATTTCTTACCCCTCACAACTGAGCACCACCACCAACGGACACCGACTTCACCAACTCATTTAAAGGTCCATCAACTGCCATCTGCTGCTTTAAAAACTATTCAGAAATGAGATAGCTTGTCCTCAAACAGTTTACCTGTGCTTCTGTCATCTCAGACAGAAATCTTCCTCCTGGCAGCAATCTTAAACGTAAGGAGGGAGCCAGAAAGCCTCCTACCTGCTCCCATGCTCTAGGAACACATTTTGGTTCTCTCACCCCATTTGTTTTCATAGACACTCGTATGCTGCTCTCGAGGAGGCCAAAGGAGATGCTCCAGGAGAACATAGAATCATAGGATCACAGAATGCTTTGGGTTGGAAGGGACCTCAAATATCTTCTAGTTCCAACCCCCTGTCATGGGCAGGGACACCCTCACCTAGCCCAGGCTCCCCAAAGCCCTATCCAGCCTGGCCTTGAACACTGCCAGGGAGGGGGCAGCCGCAACTTCCCTAAGCAGCCTGTGCCAGGGCCTCACCACCCTCAGGGGGAAGGATTTCTTCCTAATATCTAATCTAAAACTACCCCTTTCTAATTTAAAACTATTCCCCCTCATCCTACTGTAACACACCCTTCTAAAAAGTCCCTCCCCAGCTTTCCTGTAGGCCCTTTTAGGTACTGGAAGGCCACTATAAGATCTCCCCAGAGCCTTCTCTTCTCCAGGCTGAACAACCCCAACTGTCCCAGCCTGTCTTCATAGAAGAGGTGCTCCAGCCCACTGATTATCTCTGTGGCCTTCCTCTGGACCAGATATATACACAAGACATACTCACCAGGGCAGGAGAACCAAAGGAACACGCAACAATTTCCCAAATTATTCTTCTTTGCATTACTCTAAACATTCAGAGAAGCTTTGCTGGAGCCAAGATGCTTTCACGGGCCTCTACACGGCAGACGCACACCAGATCCCAGCCCACAAAATGGTCCAAGAGCTCCTATTTACAGCCTTTGGAGAGCAGGGGGCTGTTTACTAAAAGGATTAGATAAGGCTTGACAAAGGTGTAGGGAGGAGGCATGCTGTGCCTTAGAAAACTTCTGCAATACAGAACCCAAAACATTCCCTTAGGCACTTTCCGTCGGGAAAGAAAGGGGGAGAACTTGTCACTAGGCTTGGCAGAGCACTCCAGCCACCGATGGACAGAGGGCAACAAGAAGAGCTGGTGGGTGGTGCGTCCCAGACGCCCCTGAACAGGTAGGTAGTGCTTTGACGCCTCTGAACAGGTAGTGCTTTTACTGGTGAGAGTGCAGGGCACTCCAAAAGCAATTCTGTCTTTTTTCATCTCAGGGAGAAAACCATAACCCTTAAAACCTGCTGCTGCTTCACCTCTCACTTCCCTGCAGAAGGGAAAGCTGCTCTTCTGGGGTCGCTGAGGCTGCCCAGCACTTAGAGCAGAAACCAAATTCTTCCCCCTTGGGAGGGCATGGGCATACTGCCACGGGGCTGTCAGACTTCCGTACCCTCCTGTTCCAGACCCCTGAGAAAACCAGGACACAGCAGCACGGCCTAAAAATACGAACTGTTACTTCCCTTGAGGAATAGCATCCTCACACTGCCCAGCTGCTGGGAGTCAAGAGACCAGAGTGTGCACGATAGGTGTTCCTCCAGCACTCCAGTTTTAGGCTCAGCTCTGTGTTTTATAGTTTACCACAAAATCAAACACAACTGCAAAGCCCCTGGCTGTGTCCCTTTAAGCAGGGCTAAGCAGAGGTGTGTATCTGTGTTTAAAGAAACAGGTCACCGGAGGGAAGGCATGGTAGGGCCAGCAGCCACACAGCTCGTTTCATTTCAAGGGGGCAACACCTGGCTGCTACAGGCAGATGAGCAAATAGATAAAACCAAGCATATGTTCTGGCTTCTTTAAGACCAGTATCTGCTCCATTGTGGGCATCTCTGTTCGGGGAGTCTCCCAAGGCTGCTCCCAAGACTGGTGAGGAAGAGCACCAAAGCACAGCATCGCCCCCTGTTAGGCTGGGATGAGTGTCAGGGCTCAGGAGAAGAGACCAGGCTCAGCAGAACCATGTTGAGAACAACAGGAGAGAGGACACAGTAGAATTCGCCTGGATGAAGTCAAAGTACGTTTATTCACGCGAGATCGGTTTGGACACGATCAGATTGAAACCCTTTCCCTGTCTGAGCACCTCGAGGAAACACAGAACCAGAAACCCAGGAGGACAGAACAATCCTGAAGCCACAGGCACATCTCCCAACTCGGGTGGCCTCAGAGCACGGCCGCACACGTACAGGCGAGCTGCCGGGCAGCTTGTGTTTGCAGCACCCGCAACACATCTGACGCTTCTCAGGAGGGGACAGAGCTGTTCACAGGAAGCCATTTGTTACAGGGGCCTGCCTCTCCTCCCCGCCGGCCCGGCCCTTTCCCACCCCACCTTTCATCAGAAGCTTATCTAGCGCCCCACCGGCTGGCCAAAAAGCTCATCCAGGTTGGAATTTGAAACCGCAGATTCTCAGACACTGTGGCTGGGGCAAATGGTGCCACTATCAATTTCGGAACAAAGTTTCAGGGAGTTTTGATTCTATTTGTACAGGGCGTAACGAGTAGCTTGGGATGCGAACACTAACCCCAAGGCATAATTCTGAGAACAGGATGATAGATTCTCAGTCTCCAGCTCTAATTATACAGGCAAAACTTGGAGCGGGAATGAGAAGAGACAAGAACAGGATTCAGGTCCCTCCATCAGCTTAATGGCATCGCTTCCCCAAGCCCTGGAATTTTTAGAGGGTTAGCAAAAAATGCAAGAATTGACTCCACCAAGAAAGGGAGAGACTCTGGGAACCAGTATAAAATGAAGGAAGGAGTTTCATGGGAAGCAAAGCTGTGCACAGAGCCGTCACTGCAGAAGCAGCGACCACCAAGCAACCGCTCAATACAGTACAGCCGTAAGGCACTAATAACGTTCCACCCCTCACAACCGACACACGACTGAAAACTGACATTCATACATTTAAAAAAAAAATAAATCACTGTACATTTTTAAAAGGCAACTTTTCCCATTTAAAAACGTTCCAAATTTCCAGCTCCAAGAATTTTCCTGCCCCTTCCCCTCCCCCAATCACCGACTAATTAGACTGAGCACTTGATCAGAAGTTCTGCGGTTGACACATACCCATCACAATGAAACATCCCATGGCATAAACAGAAAATGATTTGTTGAGAAGGTTCTGGATGACCCTACCAACATGTGTCGGTCAGTCACCCCACTTACCGCGGTACCGCGAAATAGGTGCATACCACCAGACTAAGTGCGGTGATGCGTTCAGCGGTGGCTTGCATCCACCTTTCTCTTCAAGATACAACTGAAGGTTTACAACCCCGGAGCAGCAGCTGGCAGAGGAGCGTGGGGGAAGACAGCAGCACTTGCACCTTGATGCTCTTCCACGAGTAAGTTCAGTCCCTGTTTGGAAGCCCATGTCAGAGAGCCACCAGGTCCCTTAAATTCCTTTAATTTCCACTCTGCTGGAGATGAGCAGTTGCCCAGTGAGTATGAAATCGCTGACACCAGCTTCCTTCAGAGTCACCTGTCAGTCCCATTTTGGTCAGTAATGATCAGAGTTCAAATAACAAAACAGTAGTCAAAGTATTTGTGTCCCATTACTGATCCCCAAAGCCATCCAAGGATCCTTTAGACACAGAGGATCTATTAAGGCTTATTCTCAGAGATCCCAGTAAAGTATTGCACACTGTCTGCTTAAATAGTTAAAAACCGAAATCTCATTTCCCAGATATTAGTAATATTATTATTATTAAAAAATGCTAAAAACAAATACGGAGGTAAGGTCTCCGTGCGAATCTACTGGAAGATGTGACTGTTAACCAGAAGAGGCAGCAGAGGTCTGTCTGTGCAAAGAATCAGCAACAGCATCTTTTAAACAACCGGACAGCGCGAATTCCCAACAGTTATCTTTGCCCTTTCTAAAAGCTAAAGCAATCATAAATTTGGACTGCCCGTGAGATGCGCTGCATGGTTTCACCAGCGCAACACAGCATCAAAACTCATTGCCAGACAGCCTCTGCAACCTCAGTTTTCAACAGTCGACCTTTGGTCAGCACATCCAGAAATAAATAAGAAAGGGTATAGCAGAGACCACCCAACAGAAGACCCTGGGCGTAACTGCTGACATGGAAAAGTCTGGTAGGCTGGGCCAACCCACCAGTCCCGTGGATTGTCCAGCTTAGGTCAGCAGCTCCATGATGTGGGGTGGTCTCGGGACGGGTATTTGGTACTTCACTATTGAGCTCACAAAGGCAGGTCAGTCAAGTCTTACAGAGCCACTCTGAGTTAGTCCAAACCTGGAGGATGCACAAAACAAGTCTCCCAGAGTTGTGCTCAGTGTCCCAGCTGTCAGGCCCGCACAACAGCCCTTCCGGAGGCAAGCAGAAGTCACTCAGCCAGCATTCGCAGGCGCCGCTCGTGCAGCAGCAGTTTGATCTCCCTCACTATTAAGGGTGAGATGAAGAGGATCGTTGAACTCGTCTGTGAAGAGAAGCACATCCAGGAGAGTCAGCGGAGAGCAGCCATAGCTGCAGCCATCCCACCCTCCAGTGCGGTGTGTGCCCGAGGCCTCTGGCATGCCTTAGCCCCAGGCAGCAGCCAAGCACCACGAGGCTCCTCACTCAACCGCCACCCCTGGCAGGATGGGGAGGAGAATGGGGAGACAAAGGCGGTTGGGGATAGCAGCTGGGATAAGGACAGCTTACTGGGACAGCACAGGGAGGGGGAAAGAACAATGGGACTTGTAACAATATACAAACCTGGTAACACACAATGCAGTTTCTCACCAACTGTACGACTCACACCATACAGCTCAGAGCTGTCAGGAAGCCAGACATCACCAGGTCACACCACCCCTTCCTGACTAGCCCCCTTTTACACTGAGCATGAAATATGGCAGGGAATAAACAAACCTTTGGCTAGTTTGGGTCACCTGTCCTGGCTGTGTCCCATCCTGACTGCTGGTGAAAATTAACCCTATCCCAGCCTCCCCAGAAAGATAAGTGATGTCAAAAAAGAAAAGCAATGACAAAGTGTGACATTGATAGAAGGACTGAGCTCACAGAAAAGCTCATATGATTCAGCTGTCACAATCTCCTCTCCATGAAAAAGATGAGCTTTTCACCTTCTCAACAGCCTTCCTCCTGGCCACCTTTGCTGCTTACCAAAGTGGCCTTTCCCCTCCTCAGTGCAGATGCAAAAACAATTCCCTGGCACTTCCAGCACAGAAGAACAGGTGAACTGCACAGTTTTGACAATGCTGAGGAGGTCAGGGCCTGACTGGTCTTCTAGCTCTGTTGTATACTGAGGCAAGGCATTTTCATTTTAAGTTTCGAGACCCTCATCACTCCCACCACTAATCTCCAAGGGCTAACAAAGTTAAGCTCTTCAGGGAGCTTAACTTCAGCTCCCTGAAAATATCAGGAATTATCTTGGGGATGATGGAAGAAAAGGTCCTGCCTTGGAAGTCAGTCCAGTGGTATGAGCTTTAGGAGATTGACACAGGCAATTCTAAGGCAAGTAGTTTTGTGCCTCTGCCACAATCTCAGTTCCTGTTGGCCAACACGACTTTAAAAGGATCCAAACTGAACCCAGCTGACTGACACCCTGAAGCAAAGGCACATCACAGTCCCCTCTGAGAATGACATCAGAGTTCATGGCTGCTGAAGATACAGATTGCACGTCTGACTCACAATTTTCAAGTTCTCACAAAAACTTTCTATTTCCAACTGAACTTTAACAAAGATTTTAAAAAAATAAATCAAAGTGATTTCTTACCATTAGAATAAAGAAATAGAAAACCCACATCCATCCCAGGTTCTCCTGGATCAGAGACACGAGATACTAAAAAGAAAGGGGGAAGAAAATATTCAGACTGAGAAGATAAGCATGAGTTTTGGGCATCACTCTTTCATGCTCTAGAATTTGTAGGCTGTTAACAAACCATACAGAGCCGATCACAAAACCTTCCAGCTGATCTTTTCCTGCCAGAAGAGATGACTCAGGACAGCAGTCTTTCTGTGTAAAACCCACAGTCTCAGCAAAGCAGAGATGCCATCCCAGTGCTTTACATTAACTCACATAAAGACAGAACTGAGCTACAGTTTCAAAGAGTGACAAATTGACTCCGCTGAATACAAGGATTTTTGCACAGAACACTGGGACATAAGTGGATGTAAGTACTCTCAGAAGAACTAAAAGCTCTAGAACAGCTTATAAATTACACAGGACTCATTTTCAAGAGCTGTGCAACCACAAACTACTTAACCCTTCATCGCAGGCAAGGCACGTGAGACTACAGTCTGTTCTGAACAGCACCTTAGTTCAACAGGACTACACGGGCTTCCAAAGGAAACACATTGCCTTGTAGGAGCTTCACAGTCAGAGGCTGTAGGAGGGCCTCCCTTCTTCACTGCTGGGTACGTCAGCACGAAGCAGGATCTGAATTTCTAACAGGCTCATTGTGCATTTGCTGTTATTCACACACCCCCGGAATGACATCATGGTTCAGCCAGATGAACTAAATGCAACGTTAGAATGGGAAGCAGGTGGGGTTTTTTCAGGACTAAAGACCCAATTTTTATGATGACGTAAGTCTGAATGTGTGGGGAACGTGTGGGGGAGGACAGAAACACTGTAAACAATGCAAGAAGAACACTGAGTGTAATAGTGCACTTTAAGATATCCACAAAGCACTTGTAATTTTCCATGTCTGATGGAGCTAAGTGGCATCTTTCCTACCAGAGACTGAATGATTGTATATATCAGGCAACCAATGGCAAGCACCAACCCAAATCCCGTCCCAGAAAAGGAACTTGTATGCCTTGCCTGCATCCATGGTATTTTACCAGCACTAGAGGATGCCTGGAACAGGACTGGCTCTGACCCTTGTACTAAATCCTCCCCATCCCAAAGCACCACCGTGTTCTTCCACATAGGTAACGCTCGCATTTGAGAAGAACGTCCCCAGTGGGCAGGCTGTCAGCTTCCTTTTCTGCAACAGCCTAGGCTTCAGGCCTCTGGCAGCAAGCTGTAAGGACTATCAAAGCAAGTGGTGCTGGATTTACAAGGTGCAGGAGACATCCAAAGATAAAAAAGGGAACCACAAATAGGGGCAATTTTTAGATTTTATGAACGCTTGTCATTCATAATGGGCATTCTGATTTTACTCAGTTATAAAGGTCAACTCTTCTGTAAGCAAGAGTTTTGCTATTACCTCTG
Organism: Zapornia atra; assembly: GCA_013400835.1. NCBI lineage: Eukaryota > Metazoa > Chordata > Aves > Gruiformes > Rallidae > Zapornia > Zapornia atra. The sequence goes on from VZTU01023067.1 coordinate 33,782, forward strand.
AAGGAAAAAATCCCAAACAAACTTCAAAAGATTTCATTTTTCACTCTTTGTGAAGCTGGCCTTTGCTTTTTAGGAGTCTAGGATAGGAAAGTCTCTAAAATTCACTTGAATTATGAAAGTGCTGTAACACTAATGCTACAAATACTTGGTTTAGTACTTACATTGCTTCCCTTGGAAGCTTAAAAACACACGTTCCCTTGGTTGTTTCTTAAATAAATAATCATTAAAAAGAACAACCAAACAAAAAAACCCCAAAGCAGCCCCCTCTTCATCACTCTCTCTCCATGCATCTTTGGATTGAGGAGGGAGCTAACATCTCCAACCACAGCAGACACTCTGCCTCCTTCCCCAGACCTCTGTTTCCCTCTGGTAGCCTCACCTGGCCCACTGCAGCACCAATACTGCCCGTTCCATCCACAATCCCCGTGACGGTTGCCAGGGCCTCGCTGCTGCCTCTCACCAGATCCTGGCGCCCCAAGTCAGCAGAGATCGCGGAGCTGATCATGTTCGAAGGGCCTCCGATGAAAAACCCTGGGAGTGCCAAGAAAACAGCCTTGGTCCAAACCAAGCACGAGGACAGATTCCTAACAGAACCCCTTCAAAACACAGTTTTCTTACCATGCAAAGGTCAGGAAAAGGAAGAAGTCTAGGGATAGTGACCATAGGCTAAATATTAGGAGGAGTGTACTCTCAGAGCTGAAGCACACAGTCAGGGCACCCCCTGTGTACCTGGAGGATGCACACAGCAATTGCCAACATTGCCACTGAACAGCAAAAACGAGGTCATGAGCTGGGGCACACAGTGCAAGAACAGCCAGGACACCAAACAAGACAGAAAGCTACTCCTGAACAGCAGGCACATACAAACTCTCAGCAAAAAGCAGAGTTAGACACATCTCTACTTTAGAGGAGTAAGTCCCCACGCTACGGCCTCGGTCTCCAGGGACTGGTGAAAGATGGGGGGCGGAAAAATGCAACAGAGTTCTGAAGAAGGAGTGTTTGAAAAGAAAGGCTCTATTCATTCAGGCTCATGTTAATTCCATAACACAGATTCATAGTACAGCAGGGCTTGGAAGGGACCTCTGGAGATCATCTAGTCCAACCCCCCTGCCAGAGCAGGATCACCTACAGCAGGACACACAGGGTTGTGTCCAGGCAGATTTTGAATCTCTCCAGAGGAGGAGACCCCACAACCTCTCTGGGCAGCCTGTCCCAGTGCTGTGTCACCCTCACAGGGAAGAAGCTTTTACTTATGTTCAGACAGAACTTCGTGTATTCCGGTTTGTGCCTGTCATCCCTTGTCCTGTCACTGGGCACCACTGAAAAGAGCCTGGCCACATTCCTCTAGACACCTGCCCTTTAGATATTTATAAGCATTGATGAGATCCCCTCTCTCAGCCTTTCCTCATAGAAAGGATGCCTCGTGTCTGCAGCCCTCCCCTACGCAGCACAGTATGTCTGGTAGCACACAAAGCTTGTGACCTCTCACAGTACACAGGGCTATATTTGGGGTTCTGACAGACAAACACCCTCAAATTTGAGCTGCAGCTCATGACTTGTGCCATATATATACTTCCTCAGATACCAGATGACCGCCTGCTAGTTATTTGGGCACAAATCCATCCTCATTAAACTGAGCCAGGGCAGACACCTTTAGTTCCAAGCCCTTGTTGTATGCTCTGTATATTCTGTAACTCCCCTGTAAGGCAGTTTTCTTACATCTGTATTCCAAAAGTAAGAGAAATAAGGGCCCAACTTTTACTCTTTCTGCAAAACCTGAGGCTAGTGCTACTGATTCTTCTACAATGTACACATATATATGCCTAGTAGAGGATAACAGTGACATATTTAATAAGATACCTGTAATTGCCATGATCACAGCATTGATAGGTTTGCTGTTTGGAGAACCTGCAAGAGAAAGACCAGAGGAGTGTAAATACAACACATGAACTTCAAAAAGCCACTTATTTAGGCTCAGAAAGCAGCATGCAAACATCCAGGTCAAACTGCCTGTCCAATCAGCGACAGAGTGACAACAATAACCTCTATTTGTTTAGAGACTTCCACAGAGATTAGTCTTACTGCAAAGGCATTTGGAAACTTAAGACCCAGAAGTTTCCCCACAGCACTTTACAGTAGAGAAGTTATCTTTGCTGTTAAAGTTTTGTGCCCTGGTTTGATATTGGATTTGCCTGGCTCTGGGTTCCAGGCCTTGCTCTACCTCTTTCTATGAAAAAGAGCTCGCATTTACCCTTCTTAAAGTAAGAGAATCCTCCATCTGTCTCCCAGCAGAAGTCAGGCTCAACTCAATCTCTCCCTCCATTCTGCACCTGAATCACCCTTCCACTCGTTCCAAATTTTCCAAAACCTTCTTTAATATACAGAGATTAGATCTGGAGGTAGTAACCCAGCAACCACCTAAATAATGCAAAACCCCATATCCTCACTCCTCCTTAGAAAGCCAGGCTTGAGTTATCTACAGGCTCTGCTTGCCTTTCCAGGAAGAGCACCACATGGCTGGATTCCCACTACAGTCTCAGTGCTTTCCAGACACTGCTTTCCCCAACACCTTGCTCCCAGGCATCACCTGAATTCCTTACTCACTGCTTCAACTTAGGGCCTGCACATGGTCAAGTTACCACGTGTAGGGCAAGCTGCAGCCCTCTTCACGTGTTCCCAGGTCATCATTACTCTAATGTGAAATGTTATGAGCATGAGAGTTTCCCGGTTTGGCTGATGGAATTTAATTAAATCACAGTAACTTTGTATAGCCTGTCTGAGCCTTCTGTATCTGTCTGGACAAAGCTAAGCACTAGACACTTGGACCTCTGGCCACGCTGCTATCTACAACAAAATTCAAACTTTGTCAGCAATAATTTTATGTTTGCTTCCAACTCACTTTTGAAAGTAATGAGTTAGCACAAGGGCCTACAAAACTCCACACCAAACCCAGTCCTTGCTATTTAATGATTACACCTTACTGACCTTACTTTGAGACTGCCTGAGTAAGCCAGCGTGCCTCTGAAAGGCATGCCTGGCTGGTCATGTCCAGCTCTGGCACCTATTTCTGTCCCCAGATCTCAAAAGTGCACTACAAAAGCCAGCCTGTATCACCACCCTGCTTTGGGGGAAGACTCGGAGAAACGAGATGACATCTCAGCAAGTTAAAGTACTCTGGCACCACTGGACACCATGTTCTAAGATACAGAACTGTTACCCTTAGAAGAGCTTCACAGGTGTTTCACAGAAATTAAATCTGCCTGTCTCCTCCTACGCAGTCTTCCTGACAGGCTCCTTTCAATAACCAATCCCCGAGAACTGTGTCCATTATAAAAGAGACAAACTCCTCAACTTCACCACTTACAGAAGCTAAGACTCGTGCTTTTTTGTACTCTGTATATACTCCAGGACAGATCCATCCCCAGATTCTCTTTCCTCTGAAAATCTCCACCTGAGATTTCCTGCTCGGCCAGTTGTGGTGCTGACACAATGACAATGCCCCCCCCAAATCTCGCTGACACAGGAGAAGGGTCAGAACCGTAACTCGACAGGGAAATCCAACCACTCAGCTAATTCTTTTCCACCTCATTAAGCAGAGAAGAGATTTCTTTCTATGCAGTGCCAACTCTTCAGGCCAAACAGACCAAAAAGGCACCACCCTGATCCAGAAGCAGTTTCAAGACCAGAAGAGATAACGAGAACAGGCTGTGCTCTGGTTGCCTCTGAGCGGTACCAAACGAACCTCTTATCGCCGCGCAGCGAAAGCATACTCACGGCTGTATCCAAACAGAGACCCTACAGCAAAGAGCAGGCTGATTGCTAGCACTGGGGCTCTCTTCTGCAGCACATCAGAAATCAAGCCCTGAATAGTCCCACCTGCAAAAAACCAACCAAACAAAAAAAAAGTCACTGTCAGGCTCAAGATGCGAACAGCTTGACCAGAACTCATTTCACTAAGCACAGTGGCCTCTGGCCTTCTCATCAGTACCCATTCTCTCCAAAATCCTGAAAACGAAGTCTCCTGCCATCACTGTGCCAGACACAGAGACAATGGTAAACTTACATGATCCTGACAGAGCAGGGAAAGCTACTCACACTGCTTCCCCAGGAATTTACTACTTCTTTTTTCTGGCACTCAATTAGCCAATGCTCCTGCTTTCCTTCTCCTTCCCCTGTAGGACCACTGCAGCTCTAGGAACACAACTCTGGATGTAAGCAAGCTTAACATCATGGCTGGTCTCTAACAGAAGTGCAGGAAAAGGCAGTTAATCTTTTCCACAGTGAAAGCATTAGCACACAGGGGCCTTGCACTCCCTGCTGTCTCACCTAATTAGGGGTAGGTGCAATTAATTGCAACAAATGCTGATAGCTGATAAAAATCACCGTGTGTATCATTGCTGCCTCTGTAGGAACTGGCCTGCTGGTAAAAACTAGAGTGTTTGAGAACACCTAATTCAGAAAATGCCACAGAGGCTGAAAAATTGACCCTGAGCAGACCAAAACAAAGGTGGCTATTCTAGGAAACCTAACTGGACAAGGTAATAAAGCAAGAAACCGAGCACATACGAGTGGAAGACTAAACACATATACAGTATGTTCTTTATTCTGGAGGAACAGGGTCAGATTTTGCAGCCAGCATAAACAAATGCAATTACATTTCATTTCTGAGTGTAACACAGTTGTGTCTGCTCTGCTGATAACTGTGCTGAGTCTGGCCTTAAAATTACAGGACAGAAAGGACAGTACAGAACCCAGCAAGCTCCTTACACAAGCCGTCCTCAAGGGCACCTGCCAGAAAGGAAGTAGCAAGCAGCAGGGACACTATTTTGTACACAGCACTTCTCAAGTCCTAGCCAGTAAAGAAAAATGCCCACTGAGGTAATGTCCAAGAATATGATTGTGCCTGTAAAGTCTTCAGGGCCTCCTATACTCTGTGTTTTAGAAAAAAACCCAACAAAAAAACAACCCCACAGCCAAGCAGCCACACACATAACTAACCTCTTCATATATTCAGTAAACAGCTAGATCCTACTGAACGTGACTGCTCTGAGATGCATTAGCTGTCTTTCCTTTCCAAACGCCAGCAGGGCAGCTGCACAAGGATGTCATTAGCTTGCTCACTCACCTATAATTCCTCCCACATCATACCAGATTGAGAGCTGGTCAGCTTCTGCTTCTTTCCATCCAAAGTTGTTGCTGAGGTAGAAAGGCAGCCAGAAGAAGAAGGAGTAATTCACCAGTTTCAAGCAGGCATAGGCCAAAGAGTACTAGAACAAAGAGGAGGATAGCCAACAGTTAGCACTTGAGAGATACAAACAGCATTTCTGCTTCTTCCCATAAAGCTCTGCATCCAGCTAAAGCTTTCAGGGGAAGTGCTGCTGCATTTCATGTAAGGAGGCAGCATTATGAAAGCTTAATGCTGAACATCAAAGGGAAGCCAGGAACACAAAAATCACTGTCAAGAAGGTTATTTTCTTTTCACTGAACGCAACGGGTTAAAAGACTTTCAGTGTAATCTTGAGAGGAAATGACACCAGGCTTCAAAAAGTGAAGGAAATTTAATTCACCTTCTGAAGAGAAAGGAGCCAACCACATGACATAAAGCAAACTTGAGATTTAGTCCTCTGTGCATCATGCTGTGAAAACCTATGTGCAGTAGTTCCTCTGTGCTATCTTTTGCTGTTCAGAAGGCTCACCCGCTTACTGCGCCAGAAGGGAAAGCTCATCACCTCCAGGACACGGGATGAAAGGTTTGGCCAAAGCTAAGCACACGCCTCCAAACCCAACAGCTGAAACAACCTCCTGCTTTTGGCTACCAGACTCAAGTTCTCCTCAGCTAGCAGATATCCTTCTTTAGAGCTTTCAGGAGTGTGGCAGAAGTTAGTTCTCTGGGATCAGTGGTACAGCACGCAGCAGGACTAGGCACACTATTTCTGTAAGGCCTGCTGATAAACACTGACACAGCAGCTCAGGGAACCCGATTCTGAAGAGGTAAACAAGGAGGAAGGCTGGAAAAAACAGCCTGCAGAATCACTGCTTTGGAGACTGTATGTGTATGTACACACTTGTCTTTGAATTTCCAAAGCTGATCTTTTCATACATTAAACTCCATAAAATCATGTCTTCTGAATGTATATTATTTTAATAATATAAATAATCCTTTTTAGCTGTGTAATTGATGCTTTTCTACTCTTACAGGACACAAGCTAACATCCACTGTATTCGTAAGACACCAGGATGCTTTCCTGCCTCTGGGTGTGAAAAGTGCACTGTACAAAGCACTATTTATTACAACATGCTTAGAAAACGTCTACCAGATTGTCTGACTGATTGAACACTGAATTTCTAGAGGCTCAGGAGAAAACCGTACTAAAACTCTTCCATCGTGTCGCTCAGCAGGAAAAGAAAGGTAGAAAAAAGTGTGTCAAAGTCTTGGTAGAATCTTAATGAGGCTTTGGAGGTTCTCTCAGTATTTGGTCTCTCATTGATCTGACATAGTGTCCTGGTTTGGCTGGGCACTGATCTGGCATCAGATAAAACAAAGTCAGAGGTATTCATGTTGCTGGGTTAAGGCACAGAACACAACCTCAAAATCCCAACTACAGAAACAGCAGCATCAGTTGTATAGGACCTTCCTTATATTCTGGTCAAGGAAAAAAAAAAGATTCACACGTCAACTGAAGCAGCCTCCACCACTATGAAATTCAGCCTACAGGTTCTTTGTACATCAACCCATCCCTAGCACCTACAAAGCCAAGCCATAGTTTATGCAGAATTTAACCATATTAAGAAAGAACTCAAGATGAGCAAGCTTTCTTTCACCATTCCTCAGCCAAGGTCTTAACAACACAACTGTGGCTGTCCAGCACTCTAAACACTGACAACCCACCCAATCCCTTCTAGGTTTTGTGTTGCCTTACCCACAACACTCAAGCACTTTACCCATGAAGGGTATCTGACAATACTGCCCGTTCTGCAGCTCTGCTTCAGGATCAGATGAACCCTTCACACTGTGTTACTGAGCCAGCCACCCCCTCTCTTGTACTGGCTCTAGCATTCAGGGGGCACACAGCCCACCGGCACAGAAAGTTAAGCTGTTTTAATGGCAGGATAATTTTTCAGCTGAACCAAACCCATGAACTGGGCAATACTGCTGATGCAGAAGTACAAGCCCTGACAGAAGGGCAGGAAGAGGATATGTGGAAACTACATCACCAGGTCTTGTTTCCAGCTGCTTATAAAAAAAACGCCTACTCTGCCATGTATTACCTCACGCTGATTGAGGCTTTTCAGGACAGTTTTCTGCTTTAAGGCATCTGTGTGATGTTCGGCTAACAGTGAGAATCCCATTCCTCAGGGCAGCATAGCCACCTTACCAAGAAGGCATCCTGGAGCTACCATCACTTCACGGCCTCCTTTCTAAATTCAGTAGCAAGAAGGGCAGTAGCTCTGCTGGCCTTCATTAGCTCATTACATGCACTACATGACACAGGAGTCTGATGGGAAGAGCACATACCCAGACAGTAAACCATGTGTACAAGGGTAACAGTTGCAGCTCCAAGGTTTTAACAGCACAAGAAGTCAAATGTCAGCAATTAGAACACACAATCAACATATAAACAGCAACGTCAACAAATGCTGACAAGACAAAAAAATAAATCAGCGTTATGTTTTACAACAAGAGGTCAGGTCCCACTCAAGAACAAGTGTGTAGTTGTACTCACCAGCACTACGCCTGGAAGGCAACAAGCCTGGAAAAAGCCGATGGCCTTTGGCTGGTTGTCAGCATCAGTTGCTTGTATAGAGTAATTCCGATCGTCATCATCTGCATCATCATCACCCATTAAAGGTCTGTTGGCATCTTCTTCCACACCACCATCTTCATCTGCTCCAAGCTCGGGGAGGCCTAAGTTATACAAGAGATATGCAACAGGAACAACAGACTACACCCTATTCACCCTCTCCCCACTCTAAAGCTATGCTCTCTTCTTTTAAACAATTCTCCCTTCTAGCAATCCCCTTGGCTCTCCCATACCTCCATCCTCCTTTGGCTTAGAAACTCTTCTAGATGGTGTTCTGCAGTGTCGCCAGTTTCTACCCTTTGTCTTCTATTGCTCTTGAAAGTATTCTGTCTGATCCTGGCGTCGGCTTTGTCTGTTCTGAGTGTCTGGCCATTAGTTGGAAGACACAACAAATTAGTGCATTCTCCCCTTATTTAGTGGCTGGGATCCTTGAACCTGGCTCCTACTTCCCTGGAGCACAGAGGCTCAGCGTACCAGCAGCTACTCGGAGAGCTGCTGCCTGTTAACACCTCTGCTGGAACGGAAACCCTGGGAACTGCACTGCACTTTCTGGGCTGCTGAACGTTCTTATGAGCATTCTTCCTGGCAGCTTTTGCAGGCACCTGGGAAACCTCTTCCATGGCCCTGTCAAAGCCCAAAAGTTCTTTTGTTTTCCTGTCACGCTCTGGCTTGCCTACCATCTTCTCAAGAGAAGGACCATACCCAACCTGCGAGCTATTTAACTGGCTGCAGGAGACCTCCAGATGAAAAGTATGTTCCCTTCACACTGCACAGCTAAGGCTTGCCACGGTTTCTCCTACAACAGCCAGTTATGAGTTTGCCTACTGTTATACTGACTTTTCCAGGTGAAGAAAAACTGATTAGGCACATCCTAATGGAGATGTTAGAGCCAGGCTGGCTAACTCTGCTTTTTACAATATCCAGACCCTGTACACATGATGTACAGTGGCATTTAGTGTCATCTCGGTGAGTAAAGCATTTGCTCTGTTAAATACACTGAAGTGCAACACTGGTTTGTAAGAGCCCTGAGGACAAGGGCTGTCAGAACGAGCAACACTTTCAGAGCTCCATGGGCAGCTGCAGATCCGCTCTCCATGAGGGGACTGAAACGCTACAGCCCTCTTCTACTTACCCACTTCCTTTGGTGACGTCAGGAGCCCAAAGAAGACAATGACCCCTCCAGCAAACTGCACCGAGGCAGTCACCAAGAAAGCATACTGAAGACAAATAAAACAGTATTTTAAAAAACACTTCAGGCACACAGGCTTCCCTGACTTAAGAGGGTTTCTTTACATTCCAACCTCGTCAGAGAGTAAACATGGCTACACCAACCCAGACTACATCCATAAAACCGGGAAACAAGTGACCTCTGCATCTCCTGAACAGACTCGGTTCTATCTAAGGCTGCAAGACCACACTGAAACGCTGTTTCAGTGTACTGAGGCAACAGCAGTGAGGAAGGAGCTCACCCAACACAACCACAAATCCACCTATATTAAAAAGGACTGCTCAAATAAGAGTCAAACACCAAATTCAGGCCAGGTTACTCAGGGCTTTGTTCAATCAGACTTTGACGTACTCCAAAGACAAATCCTCTAGGCTCTGGCCCCTTGTTTCAGTGCTTAACTAACTTCATCATTAAATAGTTTTCCACACATCCAGTTAGAAATGTCCCTTCTTCACTTGACACCCACTGCTTTTGAGCTTTCTCACCATGCAACCCAGGGAAGAGTCTGTCTCTAACCTCTCAGCAGTCTTCTCACAGGCTTTGTAATGCTGCTTTTTGGTACCCTACGCCTCCTCATCTCCAGAGTGACAAGCTCAGCTCTGTTAAACCTGTCCTCATACGTGACACGCTGTGAGTTGTGCTGGTTCACTCACACACCCCATGTTCAACTGCCAGTCTACTGCATGACAGCAACATGGCACGTGCCTGCCCTCTTCTCAGTCACAGAACCTGCGCCTCTGTGCCCACCAGCAGCTCACCACTATTCAGCAGCAGGGACTTCACTTAAGTGAGAACTTGTGATGGATGACTCTAAAGAGCACTGTAAGCCAACCAAAATCAGAAGAGGGTATACCCTGATACTAGGGCTCTTCAGTAATACCATTCCCATTTACAGACAAGTCTCAGCTCACTTCTCCCAGCCTGGCAGGGTCAGGAAAGGAATACCCTTTCTATTCTGCCTACTGCTTCCTACTACAGAGCTCAGGAAGATAAAACTGGACACTCTGAGCCTGTTACCTCTCAGAGACGGGATAGGAAACTAATCTCACATAACCCAATCAGACACACAGCCCTAGCTAGAAGCCAGGCAGCAATACCTACCTCATAGCCATACTTGAGAACACAGGAGGCAAGGAACGCCCCGAGTATATTTCCCACGGATGCACAGGCACTCCAGAGCCCAAACACAAAGCCTCTCCTGCAGAAGGGAAGAATAGTTGAGAGATGTGATGTGAGAACAGGTAACATTAGGAGCAAGACAAAGTTCAAGTCAACTTATGAATAAAGTTACAGTGTTCTCTCAGTCCACTTCAGAGACTCAGAGGTCACCTAAAACACGGAATAACTTGGGAGTACCAAACTGATAAGGGAGGAATGTTCTATGCTGAAACACCTGTGTTAGTGCAGAGGTGAGCTGGCAGCAACAGGGTTACAAGTTATGGCCAGAGCTCATCTGCAATACCCTGAAGAGACGGAGTTGAACCTACAGTGAGTCAGGATCCAGTCAGTCTCAGCTGACACAGACAGGTTTTCCAGTGGCATGAAAAGTCAAATTCAGCCACTCCGCATTACGGGACTTTTGAAGTTTGAACCTGTGCCTTTAAACACACACAAACTGTTCTGTGGTTCCAGGAAAAGATTAAAAAAATAAAATGAAAAAAAGAGATAACAGTAACAAGTAAGGTATTTTTCATCCCATGTAACCCTAATTCTGACTAACGGTTGGCCTTTTCGGTTTGAGGCTTTCAGCTCAATCTGCTACTCAGCAGGTCAGATAAGTGACTCACTGAAGAAAACTCAGCTTACCCAGCTTTTCCAAACCAATTGCCCATGACAGCCACCACACAGGGCCAACCAGTGGACTGCAGCAAGCCGTTCACAACCCACAGGCAGCAGTAGAACCACTTGTTGTAGAAATGCAACCATTCCGTGAGGGTGCCAAAGAAGAATACCTACAGAGGAGGGAAAACAAACAAACAAAACCAGAGAAGACACCCTGAGGCTACTGTTGAGAGCCAGGCAGGAGTCAGGTCCTAAAAAAAGAAATAACATTTCAGGGAGAAGGTCCAGAGGGAAGCCTGGCATTGTTTAAGAAACAGGTCAGAGCTAACAGCACCCTCTGCTGAACCACCACAGCACTGACTCCAGAGCTCAAGCAGCTCCAGACAAACGTGCTGTCATGGCACTTTCACTCCAAAAGACTTTTATCTTTGTAAACAGCGTGGTTATAACAGGAACTGAGAAGGAAGAGACAAATACTTTCAGTAAAAAGGCTAAAAATACAGAAGTCTCTTGATCTGCTGTGGTGCTGACACTTGAATCCACAAGGGTCTATGCAAACACAAAAGCCTCAGCAGTCGTTTACCTTAGCAAAATCTAACAGAAGTCCTACAGCCAGGTCTCAAACTGCTAAGAGCCCTAACACAAGCTAGACACAATAAACACACTTTGTGGCACACTGTGCTTGATGCATGTGGTTTGTAGCCACTGGCTCAATCAAAAGCACCCCACATGTTTTACCACTACTTTAATAACCAGAAAACCACAATGAGATAAAGCTGATCCACGCTTATCTTCAGGCTCAAACCTAAAGAACCCTTTTGCTTTAAGTGGGCATTCTTTTTGACACATGCCCTGCCAGCAATTACAAAGTAAGTAAATGAATGCTTGGCATTGTTAGCATGGCCTTTAAAGACAGGAGCAAAGAGCACATTAAGAAGCAAAAGCCTTGATGACAACATATGTGGGCTGAGAGAATGGTTATATTACCAAACAGTCCCAGAAAGTCTAAATACACCAATCTCATACAAAAGTTGTTCATCAAGTCTTTAGATGGTGCCTCACACTTAGGAACTTCCTTCCATAAATAGGTATTTCAGAGGGTCGAGTCATCAATCTCTACACCTGAGATGCTGCAGTAAGTGCATCCAGGACAGAGTTCTACAGGCAGGCTTGGAGACCACTGAGGTACAACTACAGCTCATGGGTAGATTCACACAGAAGCAGAGCCTCTTGTCCCCTAAAGCAAAACCCTATCCAGAAATCTGGAGAGAGATTTCTACATCACACCAGCACGTTCCAACTTACCGCCAAAGCAGAGGAACACATGCCGAAGGACAAAACCCAGCGTAAATTCAGGCGATCCCCAACTATGCCACTGACAAAGAGCCCCTGAGAACAAAACACAGCATGAAATACAGCCACAAGACCTGCATGGTATCTGTGAGAATTAAACCAATGTAGAAGGGTCAAGCTGATACAAATGTTGCTGTTACACCATCTTACATTTTGATTCTAACCATTTCTTTTGCCACCAAAGAAACTCTGCTAGTAATTGCTCCTTAAATTCCTTATTTTTAAAAAAAACTCTGCTGACAACTTTTGGAGAGAGAGAATTAGCCCTCCCATCCACCAGTGATAAGGGTGTGAGAAATCCTGATAGCATTTTTCTTGCATTTGCTAACAAGGATCTGCACATGGGTGACAGGCAGGACTACCAGAAACTGAAGAACTGAAAAAAACCCCTGCTCCTGAACCAAGCTTTTTAATTGCATCAGTGCCAGGCAAGTCCAAGAAGACCCCATTCAAATGTAGGTGTGAGCTTTCCAGTAAGATTCCACCAAAGCTTAGCAGCTTTGCGTTAGTTTTACTTACCACAGCATAGGAAAATAAAAAAATAGTGTCCAATGTCCCCAAGAAGAGAGTTGCTTCCTCTGCATTTGGAAATAAATGGTTGCTGTTCCAGAGCTACAGAGAGAAAATGTTAACAGGTAAACAAGGAGAGGCACGGCTCATTCTACCCTTTTTCAATGAAAACCCCAACTCCAAACCAGAACAACATCTGGCCTCAGCAACCTCCCATTCCTCCAACGCTTTAATTATCAAAACAAGAACAATTCTGGCATTATCTACTGCATAAATTGTCCCCTGCCACTTCAGTTCACTTCTAAAGGGCACGCTAACAAACCAGAAGTGAGAAATGCTCATTCCACCTGGATATGAGATAGACAAACCCTACTTCTAACAAGCATGCAACTGTTAGACAGTGTCTTACACAGAAACACTGATGAGCATCTTAATAAATAATACAATAAAGGCATATTCTGTTTTATGTGCAGTGTCTCCTCTGTACATACCTCGCTGTCTTCACTAAATGAATAATTCCCTTAAAGTATCTGTGGCAGCAATCATAACAACTGACAGGCCACAAACAGAAAAGAACGAACACAAAAGGAACAAGGGGAGGAAACAGACTGACTGGAAACTGTTTACTATGAATTACAGTCACTAACCCTGTTATTTTTTTTTGTGCTTACCCTGAGTTTCATTTCACTTTCAGGATGATCAAAAAAAAAAAAAAAGGAAAAGTAGACTCAATTGTCCCCAAGCTAAGATTAATGACATCAGCTGAAAACAGCAAGCTTTGAGGATGACTGAAAATACGAAGAAAGTTGATCAAGACAAAGTTTCCTTCCCTCCCCACCAGACCCCCATTAGAAAACAAACAAACTCAAACCAAACCTGACCTACAGATGCACCTAACTCAAGTATCATCAGTTTTAGTTTGATTCTACCTCTGTTCAGGAAAGCACCCTGCTCAGGCCACACTAACGACGCATCCACCTCGTTTAAAAGACGTAACGTCGGTGAAGGCCTCTCGACACAGCTTCTGGCAAGTCTCATGTGCCCAAGAAAGCTAATAAAGCCCTTGAAAAATACTTTTTGCCACTGGAGGCCAGCAATAACACCTTACACTAGTAGCTTTCAACTTTTAACTTGAGATCCCTGGAGGTCTGCAAATGTCTTAGATATGAGAATTAAATCTTTTGTCATTAGGCTTAAATTCAATAAACAACCTCAGAGGTTATTTAAAGGCTTAAAAGTAGAGATCTAAGTTGCCCTTCTAATCAAAATCATACTAGGGCCTACACACAAAGCAATTACAAAAATAAGGGACTGAAATCATGACTAAAGTGAAATCTGCTGAAAAGGGAGGGGTGGGGGAGGTGCTTTAAGATCTGGTTTCCCATTACCTGGCTCTGGTGTCACTGGGTGTGCAGTGCAGTGTGATAAATGAGAGTTTTCTTTCCTTCACTCTGTGTTGAGTCTGTTTTGCCTGTGACGCTGGTCACAGAATGATCTCTCCCTGAACTTATCTTGACTCCTAAGCCTCTCAATATATATTTTCTCCCTTGTCCAGCTGAAAAGGGGAGTGACAGAGTGACTTTGGTGGGTGTCTGGCCTCCAGCCAGGGTAAAACCAATGCAATTTAAAAAAAATAATTCCAAGAATAAAAATAAAGAACAACTGTGGTTAAAAGATATACTAAAGTTGAAAACTGATAGCACCTAAGGGACTTCTCTGTTCATATCCTTAATCTGTTCTATCAGTTCCCCAAAATGCACTTTAACTGACATAACCTAAACTGATATCAAAAGGACTATTTCTGTGATCAGACACATAGACCTCAACATCCAGCAAACACTGAATCACCTATTAAAAAAACCCAAACCCCACAACAAAAGCAACAACAAAATAAACCAGCTTCCAAAATATACTAGTAGTTTGAATGTCAGTTAAGGAACTAAATACAAACACCTTGTAGGTAGCTCATTTTAGCATCCCTGAGACACTTGTTCCTTTTTGCCTTACTATAAAATCCTTAACACATGGCAGGCCCAGCTTACTGTTTTCACTTATCACAGTTATTTATCATCCCTCAGTGAAACGTTTAAATAATCAATTATTTCTCATACAGCCAAGACCCACAATCCAACCTGGATTTCCCCTCTCTAACAGATCTCATGGCCTGCAATCAACGTATGATTTCTTCCACTTCTCAAAAGCATCAGTACGAGCTGCACCTGAAAACAAGCATGTCCCTAAAAGGGCCATAGGTAGGACCCACAAAGGTGGTTTCTGCATTCCCATTTGTGAGGTGTAAGCAGTATACAACTTTTTCTGCAAGCAAACCAAGCCAAAACTTCCACTGCTAGGATTTTGCAGACAAGGGGCACTGGATATTCAGGGGTTTTGGAAATCAGACCTTTTAAGATGCAAGATAAAATGTCATTCTTCAGTAACAATTTAGGAGAAGCAGCTAGTGCTTCCTCTCCCACTTTGGCGGCAGCAGCAGCACCACCACAGAGAAAGCCACAGCCAGGGTTTTACAGAGCTCTCTATTAACTCTGAAGTGTTGGAGGCAATAAACAAGAGCAAACAGGGTCCCTCTTTCCTCCTCCTCCCCCACCTCCATGCTGCTGCCTAGTACAAAGGCTCTCCAGCAGAGAGTGTTCCCTTTTCCATCGGAACACTGTAACTTCTTGAGTTGTTTCTCTCTGGGAACCACTAGGAAAGATTCCACCATCACCTGATGATCCAGAAAACCACAATTCAGACACCTGAAGTTCCTGCTGACATTCTGGGAATGGCCCCTGACTTGACAGTTCAAGGGAGCCTCTTTGGCATCATGAGCATGGCAGACTGGAAGCTACCCGTCTTTCCTTGCACTTACCTATCCCTCGTGTCCTTACCTCATATGGCCGGAGCTCAGGGGCCGTGCTGTTCAGGCAGGAGGGAGTCCATTGGCTGGAAATGCTGACTTTGACATTGCTGAATGTCTTTCTGGAAGCATGGAGCAGGGAATAACTGCCAGAAGACACATAAGCACAGGTTGACTAAATCTTCTCTGGAGGTCAAGTGGGAAAGGATGTGACTCAAAACACAGTTAGATGCTGTCTAAGCAAGCAACGCAGCAGAGGACTGGCAGTTTTGGAGATAGCAGTCAGCATCAGGTACCCCCAAATTATGGGTAGGCACACTGATTTTAGTGGGGGGCTGCAAAATAGGGTCGACTGGAAGGGACCTCCTTTTTTTATTTTCAGAAGAGGAGGTTACTGTGAAACAACAATTAGGTACCCTAGAAAAAAAGAAAAAAACAAACCCAAGCACAATAAAGATAAATAGAAGATGCACTTTTGTGGCTAACCACCATTACAAGTGCCCTTCCAAAGACAGATTAGATATCAGTGGCAGCACTGCTGTGAAGATCAGAGGACATCGGCACAGCAAAGTTTGTAAGGAGAGGCAGTGTGGTACTCCAGCTGCTGTCAGCTGGTTTAACAGACAAGCTTTCAACAAACAAATCCAGTAGACCTTCAAGCAGTGAACTCTCTCTTCTAGTGACCTGTCCACCCCCTGCAAACAGCACTTTCAGGAGACAAGACGACCCCAGAAGCACTGACAGCATGCCCCACCAGTCAGAACAGGCAGTAAATGAGGGTTTGCTTTCTTCCTCATTTCAGCTAGTTCCTCCCCACGCCTACCCACATTCACCCTTCTGCACAGAACCACCAGCTCGGCACAGCCAGCCTCGCCTGTTTGTGGTTGGATTCCCCAGGGGCACAGCGCACAGCTCCATGTCTGTGTGACACCCAGACCAGTTGGTACTACTAGCTTTTAAGTTTGTTTTCAAGGCCAACAGCCAAGGTTGAGACTATTTCCCTGCAGTCATTCTCCTTCTTTGGACATCCCCTCACCTCCCCAGACTGAGCGACATGAACGCTTCTCTGTGCAGAGATACACTCGACCTACCTGAAGAAGGTCAGCAGGAACACAACAATGTGATGGTGGGTGAAATGGGACACAAGGCCTCTGTTTGCAGGCTGCCTCCTTAAACTTCCAGGCAAAGCCATCCTCCTGGCTGCCCTTCCCCTGCTCTGGCCCTCATCCACAAAGGCTGAATGGTGCTTAGGTCATTTTTCTCCTCACTGAAACAGAAGGTGATGGGAAAGGAAAAAAAAAAAACCATACTTGAATTAAAACACAAGTATAAAATACAGCTGTGTTCCCCAGACAGCTGGAATGCAGCAGGAAAACCTCTATGTCATTCCTTCCCAACTTGTTTCACATCGTTACCCATCACCCGTACAATCTGTCCAGAAATGTCTCCTTACTCCCATTCACCCAGTACTCCCATGGTTATCCTCCAACCCATTTCTTTTTTGTTCCCCTCCTAACACATGTCTTTACAGTGCCCATCACCAAAGGGCCTCCCCCAGGATCTACTAACTTCCAGTGCTCCCATGTTGAAGGCCATTCTGCACCTCTCACATACATGGTGCATACAGAGTGGTAAAACAAACTGACTTTCCACTGCTACCTCTCTGGTCATGAGAGCAGCATGTGGTTAACAGCAGGGAATGGGTTTGGATCCAACTGCCTCTTTAAGATGTTGTTAAAAGAACATACCCAAGAGTGGACTTGCAGAGCTGGCCAATGGAAAGTAACTGTGAGGTCAGTAGTGCATCCCAACAGCTAGACACCCTGTCTGTCCATCCTCAAGGCCGACATTATCACTCCATCTGTCACTAACTCATTAGTACAGCATGTGGCAAGCTGTACCACCACCTGTAAGGTGTGGGTAACTTTTGCCTGAGCTTCTAGATACCAGATACTATCAGTACTGAGGAAAGGCTATGTTAGGCACGCGGTTTCTGAGCGCTAGCTCATGCCATGCTAGCTTGTGGTGTGGCTAAGGGGACATTTCTATAGCCCAAGTCAGAGAAACAACCCTGCTGCTCTCTCTGTGGCCCCCCTTTTATTTTCCTGGCAGTTCTTTTCAGCCAGATTTCCCTGCCACAGCTCAGGAGCAGCTACACAAATATTTGTGTCCATACAACAAAGAGTGCAATGCAGGGTAACCTGTATGCTGAGGTCGCTGCTGAAGGCAGAACTCAATCCTGTTTGTGCTGGCTGGCCTAAGGCAGCCAGACAAATCAGCTGGCAGCAGCTGCGCCTTCCAGAGACATTCGAGCATCACACACACTCTGCATGCTGAGGAGAGGTATGGTAGGTAACCCCCTGTCCCTGTGCCCCCAAGGAATCAGAGCTGAAGTAAGACAGAACACAATGTTTTCATGTGCTTTCATACCCACAGGTGCTTTTTGTAACGATTTACAAATATGACAGAAGACTTTTCAAGTTCAGCTTCACTTGAAGAAATTAGAAAGCATTGCCCAGACTCCCTCTGATCCAAACTTCTGATGCTTTTCCCTGAGATTTCTGCTTTTCCTTCTAATAATTGGCAAAGATTTCATAATGACAACTTTCACTGCAAGAAGTCTTCCTTTCCTCTTCTCTCAATGATGAATGCATGCCTGACTGGCAAAGAGATAGCAGCTACTAATAGATATATTAACCATTATGGAAACAGAGGCCACATCTGGAGTTGGACTTGATGATCCTTATCGGTCCATTCCAACCCAGTATTTTCCATGATTCTATGATCTGAGCTCCAAAACAGAGTATGGCATGGAGATCCTTTGAGTAACAGAGTAACATGACACAGTCCAGGTACAGCTCCCATTCCTCCAGCTAGGACAGCCTGCTGCCCTGGTCCAGCAGCGCTTTCTCACAGGAATGTTTCTAGGATGCTCAGGTTCACACAGAAGGAAAATAAAAGCACCTACAGCTGGAGCTGTGGGAAGGCAAAGCAAAGTCTGGAATAGGCACCTTCACAAATCTTCCAACTACATCCATCTAAGGCCCCAGGCCATTCCTCAACACAGATGAATGAAAGCTCAGCACCTACACAAGTGTCGCACAGTGCTACTCCCTTTCAGGCAGCAGCAGGACCGCTCAGGGCTGTCCCCCACACAAGCTGCACAGAGAAAGGAAATCAAGGCAAGGCACTCAGATTTCCCAGCACCATGGTCCTTACAGGCTGGTGAACCACACAGGCTGCTGGTCAAACACAAGACCTCATTTTCCTTCCCTGCCTCTCCCTCTCCTCCCACCAGGCAACAGCAGGTAACAGAGTTCTTCTGAGGAAAGCAAAACACTGCCAGTTGTGCAATGCTGCAGGAAAAGTTCCTTCCTTGGGTAATCAGTTTGCAGCCTGAAGCACGAGATTTACTACTTGCTTCATGTCAGCATACACAAATATAGATCTTATTTGTCCAAGATACTGAGTCTTTTTAAAGCAAAGACCTGGTTTCGACCTTAAAGTCACCTCTTTTTTTAAAATGGCATTTACTACTGAAATTACCTATTCCTCAGAGTTTTTCAATCTCAGCTCACTTGCTAGACCTGCTGACACAGGACTACCCTTTCTGCTTATTTACAGCGCAGAGATGACCATGAAATATTTTGTTTTCTCTTTCCTCATCCTGCCCCTTTTACTGGTTTTCTCCCTAGTCTAGAAGAGTACGCAGCCAGGAGTATATCCTTACAAATGAGCCTTCAAATTATTCTGAGAACACCACATGCGATTTGTAGCGGAGGGGGAACAAAACCTAGGCGGCAGGATAAACCACAGCACTCCCGGCGGGAAAGCCCAAGCCTTTAAGAAAGGAAGATGACTCCTTTTAGGGCGTCAGACTGCCTTGTCTACTCGATGAGCACTGTTTACCTTCAGCTAACCGGTATTTTGAGTGAGCTTCTGCTAAGCTTTCAGCATTCTCCATTATCCCTTCGCTTAAGGTCAAAATAAAACACCTTAAGTTCAAACCAAACTTCCCTAATACCGCCCTGCCGTCCCCCGAAGCTGGCAGGGAAGACCAGAATTAACGTTCCTGGGACTTTCAAAGTGCAAACAACGGGATTTTCTTTTTAAAACAAGGCTGCTCCGTGCCGCTTTCCCAAACGGACGGAAGGGAGGCACACCCCCCCACCCGCGCCGGCCCCCGGCAGCTGGCATCCACCGCAAGCTGCCCATCCCCCGGGAGCCACAGCGGGACGCCGGCT